>JAMXBB010000009.1:14092262-14214029 GCA_024138015.1 Lumnitzera littorea | reverse complement strand
ATATATATATATATTTATTTATTTCACCTTTTTGGGGGCCCGTGAAGGACCCCTCCTTTTTTTAAGAACCCTTCAGCAACGGGTAAGAAACCCATCAGCTGAGTTCTTTGTTTAGAAAAGGGTGCCAGGCACCCTGTGTTGAGAATGGTCTAAGGATATATTTATAAAGAATATTTAGCGTAAATTCTCATCCCATGTTTCCTTATATTTATTAAGTACTGTGGGTTACTTAAACGACAGAGTTACTTTGGCAAGTAACTTTATTCTTCTCCCCTTTTGCTGACATGTAAGGCCATTTGGCCCCTTAAAATGTGTGGATTTTTTTTTAACGAAAAGTAGCCGTTTGAGATAACAAAACCATTTCAATCCTTGAAATTATCAAGCCTATTACATGCAGACGAATTTGTGCTAACGTGAATCTTCCAATTTGTGCCATGGGAAAATTTACTCCAAAGGATGGATGTCAATTCATTGCAACGTCTTCTAAGCATACAACGACTACTGAATTCCAGCGTCTACCCTATCAAACGGCAATGAAGTTTTCTCTTAATTTTTAGTTATTTTTTTTATCTGACATAAATACTTTCAAATGGTTTATGTTGTACACTCTAAATTTTTACTCCAATCCACAATACTCTCAAAACATATTCATTTCCAATTTGAAACCAGAAATGAAATCCAATAAGTCTCCAAATTTGTCACAAATGGAGCACTCATAAAGCTAAAAAAAATTTTAAACTCCTCCAAATTCACAAAGTGGGTCTTATTTTCCATTTTACTCATATTTTCAAGGCATTCCAAATTTCCAAATTCCTCGTAACTTTCCAATAATGAACTAATTTCCGCAGAATTTCAACTAAACTAGATAACTATGACACTCGTACCACCATATTTTCAATATAGTCCTCACCCTACTCACGGCTATAGTCAACAATATATGTCATTCGAGACAACTCATCAATCGAACTTGATCAAATACCGCAAATGCCAAATAATACAAGCTCCTGTTGGTCATAAGAGTTAAATAGTATAAACCATGATAGAGTTGAGCTACTGTGTAAGATGATAAGAAAGCATACAAGGAAAAGGAGAGCCGCAAGATTAAGAAGGAACGTTAGAAGCATCTCTAATGGGAAAGATTAGTAATGACTATTGATACAATGCAGATGGATCTGGTACAAATACAATGATTTGAGGAAATGCATAGGAGATCCTTAACAAAAGAGGGAATTCATAAATTTAATTTCTTTAATTCAATGTATGAATTTTTAATTTATGTAGTTGGAGATTTTAATTTCTTTAATGTAATGTAAGGGATTTTAATGCAATGTGTGAGTTTTAATGTATTTGTCTTCTATGGTATCACTCTTTATCCTTTTAACTTCTTTAAGAATTCGGCATTCAGAAGGAAAAAAAAAAAAAGCATGGCTCTCTTTACACTTTATCAATTCATCTTTTCATATAATAATTCCTTATTTTTATTTTAGTTATATCACATAATACATAACGGTATTAATGTTTATATAAACTACTCTATTCATATAGGTATGAAAAAGTCATGCAATATCAAATTGGTTATATTGTCCTTTGATTTCTCAAATTTTATTTTAATTTAGTTATCTATTTATTTATTTATTTTGCCAAAGTAGTTAGAGATTTTAAAAACTTACTATTGTATACTAGTCGTTCTAAACTATCCGTTATAAGCTAGTTGTTGCAAACTAGCCGTTGTAAGCTAGCCATTATAAGCTAGCAGTTGCAGCATTTCTTTATATAACCAACAAGACACATCTTCAACATGCAATACCACATTTCTCATTTCCATTCAAATCTGTAATATTCTTTGCTCTCTACAAATGTTATGTTAGCAAATAACTCAAGTAGTTCAAGCAATTCTAGTAGCTCTGATTCCAAGCAAAATAAGAGTAACAAAGCCATCGAAGAATTTATTTTATTCGAGTTAAGCATTTCAAGGATTGACGTAATTAGACGTATATATAAAATTCTCCCATAAATATATGAAAGTTTTGCAACTAGAAGATGTAAGAGAAAGGATATAGATAGAGGTCGTGTGGAGGGACATAATTGTTTGTATGATGACTACTTAGATAACCCAATTTACATTGATGAGCAATTTCTACAATAGTTCCAAGTGAGGAAAGTCATGTTTCTTCACATCATTCAAGCACTTCAAGATTGCTCTCCCTATTTTAGACCAAAGAGGACTATTATTGGTCTTCTAGGTTTATCACTACTACAAAAATGCATTGCAGCTATTCGGATGTTAGCTTATCAAGTAACAAGTGATGCTTTAAATGATTATTTGCAAATAGCTATAGGCATGATATTATAATGTGTTAAGAAGTTTGTTGAAGCTGTAATTGCATGCTTTGGTGATAATTATTTACATAAGCCCAATTAGGTCGATATCAAGAAACACTTACTTCATGTAATTGAGTAATGTAGATTTCTTGAATGTTAGGAAGTATAAATTGTATGCATTAAGAGTGGAAAAATTGTCTAACTGCATGACAAGGCATTTATATTTGAGGAGATCATGGTTCTTCGTCAATCATGGTTGAAGTAGTTGCTTCATGCAACACTTGGATATGACATGCATTTTTTGGTGTCCTTAGCTACAACAATGATATCAATATGTTGGATCGCTTGTCTCTATTTGATGATGTTTTGGAGGGACATGCTCCATTGGCTCATTATATTATCAATGGTAGAAACTATGATACTGGATATTATTTTACTGATGATATATATATTTAGAATGGTCAACATTTGTCAAATTTATTCTATATTCGCAAGGTCCAATGGAGCAATTATTTGCTAGGCCGTAACAAGGATATAGGAAACATGTTGAATGAGCTTTAGGAATTTTACGAGCTTGTTTTGCTATAGTACGTAGCCCTTCATGTATGTGGGATCAAGAGAATATAGGACAAATTATGAGAACATGCATAATTTTATATAAGATGATTGTTGAGGATGAATGAGATAACTAGAATTTCAGTTTCCATGTTCCAAACCATGAGTTAGGGGATAGTACTAAGCCCATATCATATGTCTCTCACAACTATATTATAGAGTATGCAACTTATATTCGAAATAATATTCAGCTTCACGATATGATTAAGCACCATTAGTTATAACCCGATTTGGTTAAGCATGTATAGTAGCGTTTTCGACCTACTGCACTACAGTGAATATACGAAAAGGATGGTTTTAAATTATATGTTGGCTTTTTGGCTTTCTTGTTTTTCCTTTATATTTTTACCCCATATGTTACTTATCTTATTCATCTAGTATGGTTTTAAATGTAGTTATGGTCCTTGCCATTTTTCACCTTGTGTTGTTTTAAATTTAATCAATATCAATGGAAAATGTTGTTTTATTAGTTTCTTTTAATTATTATTTTAAAAAATTAATTAGTATTATTTATTTATCTACAAACATGTATGCTCTAAATTTTTTTTTCTTTTATATTAAATAGCCATTGAACAATGGCTATGGGAAGCCTTTACAGGTTTTTTCTTTTATATTAATTATCATTACTTGATACTCGATATAGATGATTTCCTTCATATTATCGATGTTTTTTTTTAAATTATTGGCATTCCTTTTTTATTTTTTCCATAATAAAATATAAATTAATATTATAACATGTAATATTAGTGAAATAATTTTTTTCATGTTTGAAAATATCTAAATAATATTTTATATATTGTTTGGAAAGCAATGATAATATGGGATCCGCAAAAAATTTAAAATATGATAAATAACTTTCATGAAGTATTGTATTGTGAAATAGAGTTGTTTAAAAAAGTAAGTCATTTAACAAGCTAATGTGGCATTATAGGTACCACTTTAATTACCTTGCTTATAAACATGGTCTACGAGCACGTATAGTTTCCAATGTTAAAGTAGTGATTTAGCATAGTATCCTTTTTTTGGAAAAATTTGTGTTGTTCATTGAGAAAATAAAAATTTAATGATATTAACACATCATCAATGAGTGGCATGCAACTTTAAAATTTTATTCATATTTACATATCACTCATCAATTTACGAGGTGTGTTAGCATTATTGAAGTTTTTCTCCCTTTATAAAGAACCTATAAAACCGTCATTATTATTTTTAAAAATTTATAATATGAATTAGGTCATTTTAATAATAGAATGAGACCCATAAAAATTTAAAAAGATTTTTAAAAAAATTTAAAAGTTATTAAGAAACTTTTATAAAGGAACTTAAAAATAAAGTAGAGAGTTCCTATAATAGTCCATGGTATAGTGAAGTTACACATGGATTGTAGAAGAATTTGGTCTCAGTTTATAAAGTTATAACATAAATACCTTATCAATACAAGTTTAAAAATTTTGAGTTAAGTGGTTGAAAAGACCTATAAAGAACAAGGCTAAACTCGAGAGAGAGAGAGAGAGAGAGAGAGAGAGAGAGAGAGGGGGGGGATGGTGGTGTAGGATTGTGAATTGAGTTATGATGTAAATACCTTGTTAATACAGGGTAGGATTGTGAATTGAGTTATGATGTAAATACCTTATTAATACAAGTTTCGAAATTTTGGGTTAAGTGGTTGAAAAGACAAACACTAGGCTAAACTCGAGAGAGGGGGTGTAGGTATGAATTAAGTTCTAGGATAATATGCAATTCTTTTCGACATAACCAAATAAATGCAATAATAAGAGTAATCAAAGCAATAATAAAAAGATAATAAGCACAAAAATCAAAAGAGATAGGGATAGAGAAATTTAAGTTCGGATATAACGTAGAGTTCGGATTACCCCTCAGTCTCTATGGACTCACAATGCCTTTAATTGAATACTTCACTTTACTTTATTAATTTTACAACTCAATGCTCCAAGAGCAGTACAAGCTTACATAATCTTTTTTACACACAACTAACTCAAGTATATTATTTTTTTCACTCAAGATTACAAATGTGAGGATTTTTAAGGACTACAACTATTTCTTTTTGTTTGATAGCAAATAAGTGTACAAGAAACCAAAGAGAAATAAAATGAGCTCAAGAATATAAGGGAATATCTTTTAATTATAGTATAATATCAGATCTTAATTGCTTTTAGTTAGGCTGTTGATCTTTTATATCAACTCATTGAATTCTTCCTATTATTGTGCATTAAATGCTGTAATGGCTACTTGAATCAAACTTACCGACATGTTGGCTCCTTGTACTACCGGCATGCTGACTCTTTGTATCACTGGCAAGCCGGTAATAAAATACCTTACCAGCATGAACACCGATAAGTGAACTGGCATGTCAGCTCCTTCAGGTCAGTAAGTGTTTTTCAGAGCTTTATACTGTCAGTTTGGTTCTTCATTGAGTCGTCAACCCAATAGGTCAAATATTACCTGAAAATTCTTTTAACACACTACAAACAAATATACTTTGCAATCTAACTTCAAGATCATTTGATCATCATTTAAAAGATTAAATTTCTTGTAGAGATAATTGATGTATTTATTTTTTAAGCAAATTAATCAATTTTATTCAATTATCTCAATATAAACAAATAATACTTAGTTTAGTCATCTACTTGTTTGGTTAAAAACAACATATTTAGATATGTATTTTTTGTTCTCATCAAACTTAATTAATGAACCCTAGTTCAATAGCCTATTTGTATTTGTTAACTCAATTATTCATTGTTTTTAGCCTACAACATTATAGTTCCTCAAGGAAAAAAGTTCATTAAAAAGTTAATGGGGCATCTAAAAACCTAAAATGGGGTCTTTAATGTTAAACATGGTCTAAGAGATGTAGACTTGAAGTTTTATTACATTTTTTCTAATGCATTCTATGTTATATTATCTCTTATTGAAAGCCCTTAAGGAGGCTATTTTACAGGACCAAAAAGGATTGTTGTTGGTCTTTTAAGTCTATTAACACTACAAAAGTACATTGTAGCTATTCGGATGTTAACTTATGGGATAACAAGTAATGCTTTAGATGATTACTTACAAATGGTTGCAGGCATGATATTCCAATGTGTTAAGAAGTTCACTGAAGTTAAAAGTGCATGCTTTAGTGATGAGTATTTATGTAGGCCTAATAAGGCGAATATTGAACACTTACTTCATGTAGCTGAGCAACGTGGATTCCCTAGTATGTTGAAAGTATAGATTGTATGTCTTAAGAGTAGAAAAATTATCCAACTACATGGCAAGTCATATATACTTGGGGAGATCTTGGTTCTGCATCAATCATACTTGAAGCTGTTGCTTCATACGACACTTGGATATGGCATACTTTTTTTGGTGTCCTTAACTCTAACAATGATATTAATGTGTTAGATTACTCACCTCTATTCGATGATGTTTTGGAGGGACGTGCTCCCTTAGCTCACTACACTATCAATGGTAAAAACTATGATATTGAATATTATCTCATTAATTGTATATACATGGAATGGTCAACATTTGTCAAATTTAGTCCATATTTATGAGGTCCAAATAAGCAATTATTTGCTAGGTAACAAAAAGGATATATAAAAGATGTTGAACGGACTTTTAGAAATTTTAAGCTCATTTTGATATAGTATATGATCCCTTATGTATGTGGGATCAAGAAGTTATAGGACAAATTATGAGAACATGCAAAATTTTACATAATATGATTGTTGAAGATAAACAAGATAACTACAATTTCAATTTTCATGTTCCAAACTATGAGTTGGGAGATAGTAACGAACCACACTACATGTCTCTCACAACCATACTATAGAGTATGCAACTTATATTCGAAATAATATTCAACTTCGCAATAATGTTAAACACCATCAATTACTACCCAATTTGATTGAGTATGTGTGGTAATGATTTGGACCTACTGCACTACAGTGAATATGCAAAAAGATGGTTTTAAATTATTTGTTGGCTTTTTGGCTTTCTTATTTTTCCTTTTTAGTTTTTTTTTTCCCATATACTACTTATGTCATTCATCTATTATGGTTTTAAATGTGGTTATGGTCTATCAATGGAAAATATCGTTTTATTAGTTTCATTTAATTGTTATTTAAAAAAAATTAATTGGTATTATTTATTTGTTTAGAAACATGTGTGCTCTTAATTTTTTTTTCTTTTATATTAAATAGCCAATGAATAATGGCTATGGGAAGCCCTTGCAAGTTTTTTCTTTTATATTAATTAGCATTACCTAATATTCGATGTAGATGATTTCCTTCATATTATTGATGGTCTTTTTTTAAAAAAAAAAATTATTAGCATTCCTTTTTTATTTTTTCCATAATAAAAAATAAATTAATATGATAATATGTAATATTGTTGAAATAAAATTTTTCATGTTTAAAAATATCTAAATAATATTTTATATATTATTTGAAAAATAATGATAATATAAGATCCGCAAAAGATTTTAAAAAATGACGAGTAACTTTCATTAAGCACTCATTAATAAAATAAAGAGTTATTTAAAAAAGTGAGTTGTTTAAAATGTTTATGTGGCATTACATGTACCTTCTTATGTACCTTGCTTGTCAACATTGTTTAAGAGCATATGTATCGTTAAGACTTTGTCACAGTTTCTAATGTCAAAGTAGTGATTAATATCCTCCTTTTTGGAAAACCCAAGGTCAATCATTAAAAAAATTTTAATGATACCAATATGTCATTGATGAGTGGTGTGCAAATTTAAAATTTTATTCATATTTATACACCGTTCATAAATTCACATAATATGTTAGTGCCATTGAAACTTTTTTCTCTTCATAAAGAACTCATAGAACTATCATTATTATTTTTTAAAAAAAATTATAATATGAATTAGGTCAGTTTAATAATAGAGTGAGACTCATAAAAATTTTAAATTTTTAAAAAATTAAGGAACTTTTATAAAGGAACTTAAGAATAAAGTAAGAGTTCCTATAATAGTCCATGGTGAAGTGAAGTTGCACATAGATTGTGGGACGATTTGGTACTGGTTTATAACGTTCTGATAGTAAATACCTTATTAATACAGGTTTGAAAATTTTAGACTAAGTGGGTGATAAAACATATTCATATTTATTAGTTCGGTTATTCATTATTTTTAGCTTGCAGCGTAATGGTTTTTCAAGGAAAAGAAATTCATTAAACAGTTAATGGGACATCTAAAAACCTAAAATGGGGTCTTTAATGTTAAACATGGTCTAAGAGATATAGACTTGAAGTTTTATTACATTTTTTCTCTAACGCATTCTATGTTATGCCATCACTTATTGAAAGCCAGGACCTGATTTTGTAATCTTTTTGTTTTGATTTAAGGCTTATAAAATTTGATTTCCCAAGCAAATGCACCCCAATAGAATTTAAAAGCTTAAAAGTATTGGATGGTTGGCAGAGTAAAAAGGAAAAAGTAAAGAAGAGTTGAATCCCTGATGTTTCTGATTGTCAAAAGTAAGAGATTCTCATTTGGATGAGTTTGGTAAAGTAAAATTGACATATCTTAAGGATATCTTCTCCGGTTCTCAAATCAAATTGAAGACTAGAGAAAATCTCCGGAGGCTTTTTTGATGACCAATTAAAATGAAAATTCTGTGGAAAGTGACTGGCAACAAAAGAAATTTGTATTGTGGAGTTACGTTTAGGATGCAAAGTGTGTCCCAAAATATAAAACGTTTAACGAAAGATGTGAATTTGATTCAATAATATTTTTTGGAATAGATTTTGAGAAGATTTTTACAAGTTTATAGGGTTCCCATAAGGTCTCAAGAAAATTGTGATATGCAGTAAGTTCTTGAACTCTGTAAGAACTCTAATATAAAGAGTGTCTATATATATATATATATATTTATTTATTTATGATCGCCGATGAATTATTTTGTATGTTTGATTTCAAGTTAATTTGTTTTGTACTGTTATTCAAATTATTTAGTTTGTATGGACATTTATTTTTCATAAAATATATGATTCATAAAATATATTAACAAGGTTAAATTAACTTGTTCGCTTTATTCGAATGGGTTTTGGATACCTTATAAGGATATTGTTTGAGTCTGAACATCAATCAACCCTTGAAAACAGGTTTTAAGATATTTTTCATCATATCAAATCGAATAACAATCTTGTAAAACCTATCCAGGATCCCTTGATTGAAACTCAGATTACACCCATCTTTTTTAATGCTAAGTCTCTTTCACTCCATTGTAATAGCATACATACAGATGGATAGACGTAAATGGTTCATGAAAACTGCACCTACTTTTGAAAATTTCCTCCAATCGATTTTGTAAATTGGAAGGTACTCTTACTTTCTCTGTGCATTTGCATGTTCTTAATTCTATGCAAGCCCAGTCCTTTCTAGTTTCAACTATTCAGGTCACGTCGCATACAGTCTGAATTAAATTAGCTAACGTCGCCATTCTTAACTGTAAGCCATTAATTATTGAGAAAACCTATGAGCTGCTGTTAATTCTAGGGTTGAGTTTCGAATTCTACCTAAAAACTTAAAAGTTAAGCTTGAAATAAGTTTTAAAATTTAAGTTTAAAGCTCCACTTAAAATGGTAATTGATAAATCTAAGCTCAACTCAATTGAACTTGTTTAATTTAAATTAAATAGTTTTTATCTAAAAAAAAAAAAAAAGGATCAAAACTCAATTTATAGCTATATGTTCTAACTTAAACTTGATTAGGTTCGTGAGTTTATTGTGTCTAATATACTATGAAAGTTAAGGTTAAAAATAAACTAATTAAATCAACTATAACTGAATCTAAAAATGTGTTGATTCATTTTTATTCCCAATTGATATAATAATATCTCATTCCATATGTATAAAATATTCAACGCCATTGCTAATAACATAAACCACTACCACAGGAAATAAAGACACGACTAATTAAATTATCTTTAAAGATACGATCTATGTCATTCCATAAAAATAATTTACACTTTACAGGAATGGGATGATCCATCGAATCTCTTCCATTCTAAGATGATAATAATACTACCATGTATTCCTAAGGACTTCAAACTATACATTTAATGGTAGAAAATGACCTGCTTTACTAGTTCTTCCACGATTTAGACTAAGGAAAGCTCCTTGTTAATTAAGCCACACCACGTAATTAAGGAGATGCCAATTACGTCTTTTCTTTAGCTCAGCTATGATAAAACCAAAAAGAAAAAAAAAAAAATCAAAATGGCATATTTTCAAATTTCCTTTTCCTTTGTCTCCTATTGGGGACCCTACTTTATTAGTCCGTTAACATTTTGTCCTATTTGTTTAGCGGCTAATTATGTATATTATAACTTTACATGAATCGATTTACCGATTTTCGTATGATAATTAGGAAAATATGAAAATGCCAACAATTACAATTAGCGGGAACAGCGGAACTGGAACGGTTTTGGATCAGGGGGCATAGAACCATCCCCCAATGGGCCGGCTGATTGGACTCGAAGTGATCATCATACTGATGTGCTTCTTTATTATGTACTGCATAAATGTACGAAAAGCAAATCTTTTTCTTATTTGCAATTAAATATTTTCATTCAATTCATGTGCTTCCATAATTTTCTCATATCACTTGTATGCGATTTGCCCTAAAGGTGTCTTGTGTCAATTAAAATGCCTTAAAGGCATGTTGATCCGAGTTATATAAATATAACACATGTTCCCGCACCACAATAAACATAAAACACCATAACATGCTTAAAGGCACGCAGTTATCTAACTAGATACCAGTGCTTCACGACTTTTTTTTTTTTCTTTTTAATTTATTAAAGTCTAGTTAAGAAAATAGTGATGGAAACTGAAAAAATGATTGCAATATTTTTAAATAAAAACAAATCAATTTTTATCATCTATTATTATTACGTTAATAGGCTTCTATTCAACTCCATTTCCATCCACTATAGTTTTAATAATAGAAAGTTATTTAGACTCCAATTTTTTAACATGCAGTCACACATATTTGTTCCCATATTTAATTATTTGATATTATCTGCTGTCATCTATTTATATGATTATCTATTGTCTATTTTATTATTAAAAGAATAGGAGACAATTCAACTCTAATTTTTTAACGTATAATCCTATTATATTTGTTTTCTTGGATATCTATTCAACTTAAGAAGTATGATTGTTATTTTCTATAATTATTAACCAGCAATGACCTACTACTTTCAACATCGCTTTTACTATCATTTATTGAGAAAACAAGTAAATTCTATAATTTCTTAAAATTATTAAAATAATTCTCGATTATTTAAAGCTTAAATTATAACATATATTGAAACATATTTTATAAAATATTGTTTACCAAACAAAACATTCCAAGTCAACAATTTAAATATCTGTACAAGATAATATTTTCAAATATGGGTTTCGTCACTATTGATAGGACACTTTGGGGATGGGTTTTTAGGCTCGACCGTATCCGACGCGTCTCGTGGCCCAAGGCAAACCTCTATGAGCCTAGGCCCTAGGCCTATATAGACTAATCCTAGTAAGCTCTACAACGGCTAGAATGTATAAGATAAAGATGAAACAATCACTAAATAAGTAGGATACTTGTCGGGCATAACGATTTCACTTTCTTACAATTATAGGAGAAGATCTCTTCAATTAACTAATCTCCAACTGTTGGCTCCACTTCACTATAAATACTAAGTCACTACCCAATAATAAAGTTCTAAAAAACTTTGCACACCAAGCTTGCACACTTCTTTACATTATTTCTTACTCTTAAGAGCCCATTGTTAACTTAAGTATCATAGTAATCATTCTAAACAACCCACATCATCCCTTCACTGTAAATTATTTTGTAAGCCCTATATGTGTAGAGCTTAATCACCTACCGACAAGAACTTAAAGACGACATTCAGCACTGTTTGTGGGAAAGCGGAATTCCTATACCTAAAAGCCAAAACACATTAAACACATAACCCACAAGCAGTCCTTTCGACATTATGTCTCAATATGGTGACTAAGAAAATTAGCAATTGGTAAACAACCAATCTAGGGGTAATCAACCCCTCCTAAAGGCTATTTTAGAGGAGCATCTAGAGTGCATAGAACATTTGGCTAAAGAGTATGTGATGTAGAACAGGTTGATTCGGGCTTGCCTAGATGAAGTAGAGCGGCATAACGTGCAAATTCATCCTTCCGAAGCTTCAGATGCTCGCATTGGGCGGAACAACATCTAGCAGCAGCAACAGAAAGGCAAGGGTCAATAACTTGACTTGCCATTGCATCAATATCTAGCTAGGTCTATGGCCACTCGCGACCAAACTTTGGCTAACAACGAACAAGAAGCCAACTTGTAGGGGGTGTAGGCTCAATCGGCTGCATGACAAGCTTACCCAACAGATGATGTTGAGCTAAAAGAGCTTTGTGCCATGGTAAGGTAGCTCACCAAGAAGTAGGGGAGCAAGGCTATTGGCGATGCCAAGCTGGTTGCTAGCAATAAGACCTTCTTCACCAAGGGTGTCCAAGACGAAGCGCTGCCCCCTAATGGTAAACTTCCATCCCTGGACTAGTATGATGACATGGGCGACCTTAACGACCATCTTCTTCACTTTTACACCTATACAAACCTTCATGGTCATAGGGATGCTATAATGTGCTAGGCCTTCTTAGGTACTATGAGGAAGGCAATTCGAACGTGGTTTGATCACCTACCTGACAATTCCATCAGTTCCTTTGATGAGCTAGTGTAGAGGTTTAGCCTCCATTTTAAGGTTAGCAAGCCTCTGTCTAAGGACATATTGTCTTTGTACCTAATGAGGTAGGGTGAAGGTGAGTCCCCACGAGATTATGTAATCCAATTCAACAACGCCGTTGTTGAGATCCCTTAGTTGGATAGGGGGGTCGTTGTCTATGTGACTTAGCTTAGTATCTAACCCTCGGGAGATTTTTTTTGATTGCTTACGAAGAGCAAGCCGAAGACCCTGACCGACTTTTGGAACAAAGCCCAGAAGTACATCGACCAGGAAAACAACATTCATGCTATGTGCGATGCTGATCGAGAAAGGTTAAGCGGAAAGCAGGATAAGGAAAAATTGTCCATAAAGGATCGTCTCGGCAGTAGGATGCCAAGCATACCAGAGGGGGAAAGCATTAGGAAGAAGAAGCACCGAGCCAAGCATGACTCGCTCTCCCCTCCTATTTATACCTAATACATGCCCTTGAATAAGCTAATTACTCAAGTCTATTCTGAAGTGAAGCACTGGAACTTGCTTTAGAAGCTATAGAAAATGCAAGGGAACCCTAGTCGTTGGAACTCTAACAAATACTGTTAGTTCCACGAAGACCATAGCCATATCACCAACAAGTGCTTCTAGTTGAAGAATGCCCTTGAATATGCCATTTAACGTGGCTTCTTCAATGAATATGTAGCCTATTGGAGGAACGACGACCGTTCTGATGATGATGGAGATAGAGCACCTCAGAGGTAACGGACTAAGGATGCCCATGCAGAGCAGAATAATAACCACCGCAATAATTGCGCTCTTAATGGTGTCATTAACGTGATCATGGGGAAGCCATACCTAGGGAGTCAACCAAGCACTAGCAACTTGTTTAACGCCCTATCAAAGGTACTGGCTGTGAGGGAGAAGAGACAGAAGTTAGACACTTCCATCTCCTTCTCCAATGAAGACCTTAAAGGGGTTAATACATCCCATCAAGACACCTTGGTGATATGGGTGAAGATCTTAAAATTTGAGATCCTAAAGATTATGATGGATACTGGTAGTTTCACCGACATACTCTTCCTCCATACATATGAGAGGATGAAGAAGAAGCTGTTGGTAAAAATAAAGCCGTACTACCATAACTTGATCGGCTTCAATGGAAGTACGGTTCGAGCCTAGGGTATCATTACGTTGGATATGGAAGTTGGAGATGACGATTACGTGGCTTAATGACCTGTAGAATTTGTTGTGATCGATTGCCGCTCTCTTTACAATGTGCTCTTGAGAAGACCAAGGCTAAAGACATTTGGGGTGATCACATCTTTCTTTCACTTAAAGGTCAAATTCTTGAACCTTACTAGGGTAGGAGTATGTAGATGTGATTAAAAGCTCTTACGAGTGCTATATATCAGGGTGGCCAAAGGAGATGGTGTCTTTGCCTTGGAAACGGGCCTACAGGAGAGGTAGGTTGAAAGGGGTCAGCCTAGAGAAAAGATAGAAGACGTTCAGATCGGAAGCTCACTTGAGCAAACTACAAAAGTCAAGATTGAGACTCCAACTGAAGTGAAGGACAAAATCATTGCCTTCCTACGGGTATATTCGGATAGGTTCGCTTAGTCGACATTGGACATGGCCGAAATTTCCTTTGACTTGGTGACCTATAGCCTTATCATTAATAATACAATGTGGCCTGTCAAATAGAAAAAGAGACATTTGGCTCCAGAATGGCAAGCCGCAATCGAGGAGGAAGTGAAGAAGTTGCTTAAAGCCAACTTTGTGAGGGAGGAAAAATACTTGATGTAGCTAGTAAATGTGGTACTGGTTAAGAAGAAGAACGGGAAGTGGCGCATGAGTGTCGATTATATCAACCTCAACAAAGGTTGCCTTAAAGATTGTTTTCCCCTCCCTATGATTGACTATCTTGTCGATTCTACATCAAGACACACCTTGCTGAGCTTTATGGATGCCTTCTTGAGGCATAACTAGATCAAAATGAATCCGAAGGACAAAGTCCATACCTCCTTTGTCACCGATTACGGCACATATTGCTATACCATGATGCCATTTAGACTAAAAAAACTCTGGGTCCACATACCAGTGAATGTTGAGAAAGCTCTTTAAACCCTAGATCGGGTGTAATATGGAGGTTTACGTCGTCGACATGATCGTCAAGAGCCAGAAGCCAGTTGATTAGGTCAAGGATCTCTAGGAAGCCTTCAACTGAATGCATAAGTTCTCTAGATTTCTAGTCATATAGAGAGGTATTGAGGCTAACCCTGAGAATATCACAACTATTAGGGGAATGAAGCCTCCTAACTTAATTCAAGACATAAAAAAGGTCATTAGCATGGTAACTTCCCTAAGCAGATTTATCTCAAAGAGTGTAGACAGAAGTGCGGAGTTCTTTAAAATTCTCAAAAATCCTAAGAGTTTTGAATGGACTCCTGAGTGTACTGCCACTTTTTAACAGCTCTAGGACTTCCTTGCTTATCTACCGGTCCTCTTTAAGCTTATTCAAGGGGAGGGCCTATTCTTGTTCCTGACCATAAGTGACTGAGCACTTTCCTCTATATTGGTCAAAGTAGAGGGAAGAGACCACAAGCTAATGTATTACATCGGCCATATACTGCATTGGCCTGAGGTTAGGTACACTTAAGCAGAAAAATTCGCCCTAACTATCATCATCACAGCCTGACGGTTAAGGCCTTACTTCAAGTCGCACCAGGTGATCATACCAACGGATCAGCCATTATGTACCATGCTATAGAAACCAGTCACGTTTGGACAAATGATAAAGTACACAATGGAATTGAGTGCATATGGAATTTAGTATTAACTATGAATGACTTACAAAGCATAGGTGTCGGTTGACTTTGTAGTAAAATATACATGAGAGGAGGAAACACCACTAGGCGATGACAAGTTGGTATGGACTCTCTACGTTGATGGATCATCCACTTCGGGGGGCAGAGGTGCAGGTCTTGTTCTAATCGGCCTGCATAGAGTCACTATCTGCTACGCCCTCAAGTTCGGATTCAATTCCAATAACAAAGAGTTTGAATACGATGTGCTTATCACCGGTCTCAAGTTAGCCAAGGAGATAAATGCCAAGCAATTGTGAATTTTCTCGGACTCCATACAAGTCGTCCAGTAAGTTCGATGCAAATACGAAACTAGAGATGACACTACGGTAAGGTATCTCGAGAAAGTGAAGAGCTTTATAGTAGAGTTCCCTTCATGGGACATCAGGAAGATCCTTCGGCTAGAAAATTCCACGGTAGATTAGCTATCTAAGTTTGCCTCCACTAGCATACGAAAGCCTGAGGTAAAGGATAACAAGATTTTCATAGAGTACTTACTGGAAAAAAGCATAACTCCAGGCTCGACTAAAGTTTTGGAACTAACTACAGCAGCACCAAAGCTGAGCTAGATAGATCTTATCCGAAGTTATTTGGAGTAGGTTACGCTGTTGAAAGGTAGGAGGGAGGCGAAGAAGCTCCAGTATTACGCCACCAATTATACGTTAATCGACGACATCCTGTATCGCAGGGGAGCCAACCTGCCCCTACTCTGATACCTCCAAGAAGGGGAAGGGCTACGCATAATGGAAGAGTTGCATGCCAGAGTGTGCAGCAATCACATTCAATCTCAACCCCTCTACTTACGAGTGCTATGGCTCGGGTATTATTGGCCTATCATGAGGCAAGGCACAAAGGCCATAGCTTAGAAGTGCCCGCAGTGCTAGAAGCATGCCCCAATCAGTCACACACCTAACACCGCCCTCTAATCCTTAACAAACCCATGGCCATTTACATAAGGAGGGATTAATATCCTCGGCACCTTTCCGAAAGCTTCAGGTGGGCGACAGTTCATAATTGTCACTATTAATTACTTCACGAAGTAGGTGGAGGCTAAAGCAGTGGCTAGAATTACGGAGAGAAGTGTTGAATTTTTTGTTAGAAACAACATTTTCTCCCGATTTGGGTTCCCCTATGCCTTCATTATGGACAACAACCAATAGTTCAATAACCTTAAGTTTAGAGAGTTCTGTGCCAAGCACTACATTACCTTGCACTACATTACCTTACACTACATCACCTTGCACTTCATATCAGTTGCCTACTCCTAATTAAATGGACAGGTAGAGACAACCAATCGGGTCATTTTGAATAGCCTGAAAAAGCATGTGGACTGATCTCAAGGCACCTAAGCCGACGAACTGCCCAATATCTTGTGGGGTTATAGGACCACCCACTGTACTTCTACGGGCAAGACCTCCTTTTACCTTACTTTCGGGTCGGAAGCAGTCCTCTCCATCAAACTTGAGCTCCTTAATATCTAGACTCAAAGTTTCGACATTGCCTTTAACTACTACAAGTGAGCATCGATACCATTAAGGAAATCAGAGACCTTGTTGTTGCTAGGGTAACTGCATACCAACATTGGGCCACTTAGTATTATGATCAGAAGGTCAAACACAAGGAGTTCAAGGTTGGCAACCTAATGGGTTGAAAATTAGAAGCCATAGGTTCACGCGAAGGGTAGGGCAAGTTGGCCCCTAATTGGGAAGATTGGTTAAAGTCAGGGAGAGATTGGGAAATGGAGCATACAAGTTGGAAAGATTGGATGGCGAGCTCATCCCATGCATATGGAATGCTGATCATCTTCGGCTTTATTTTAATTAGCATTTTGTCATGTACATTTTTCCAGAATGTTGAAATAAAAACTTATTTGATAATCGATTGACTACTTCTATCTTTCTCGCTCCCTTTTTCTTATTTTCCATCTAAGCCTTCAAACAAGTGCATGGATGCTTTATTGGGTAATTCAGAATGCTACCGACTTGACCTCCCTAGGGTAACCTTGGTAAAGGGAAACATCCCTTGCATAGAGGAATTCCCCCACATTGGTTAAGTCAAAATGCCATTGACCTGACCTCTCCTTAGGGTAACCTTGGTAAGGGAAAATACTCCTTGTACGGAGGAACTCCCTCACATCAGGCAGGTTGGAATGCTACCAACTTGACTTTCACTAGGGTAACTTTGGCAAGGGGAAACACTCCATGCATAGAGGAACTCCCCCATACTAGGCAAGTCGGAACGCTACCGACTTAACCCTCCGGGTAACCTTGGCAAAGGGTAAACTTCACTTGCGTGAAGGAATTCTTAAGCTTGCATAAAGGAATTCTTAAGCAGAAATATTTAGACACAAAATAGGAGGGAACGTTTCAAAAATATTCATCTATTCTACTTCCCCCTGCTTAAAGGTACCCTCGCCAGGGGGTCTTTGCTTCTTTACTTCAGGACTTGGCTCCCTAGCTGTCTCGGGAGCCTTACGCTTCTGGCCAGCAACTTGAGGAAGGGTGCCTCCTTACTCAATCTCTTCCTCCCTTACCCTCGGAGGGGAAAGCATCTGCACATTGGGCCCCTTTGTTTTGGCACCTTCATCGCCCACGACAATGGGTTTAGTAGAGGGTGCGGGGGTTAAAGTGGTCAGAGCTACACTCAAGGGCTTTACATCTACAGGCTTATCTCGGATGCAAAGGGGAATCGCTCGAGGAATAGACCTTGACGGTAGCTTGCTGGTCTCTTCGGGCCTCAGCTTCAGCCTTACCGCCTTAGCCTTTGGCAAGTTTACCTTAGTTCATGCCTGGCATCGGCTCATCAAGTCGTCTACAGAGGGACGAGGCATCCTCGAGGCTAAATTTTTGCTTACAAGAAACCCAATTGAAATTTAGAAAAGAAAAATAAGAACAAACCAAAAGAAACTACAAATACTAATCACAAAAACACTGCCATGATTGGCATGGCCAAGGGAATCTTCCTATCCTACAGGCGCCAAAGGAAGCACCCCAACACTAGTATAACTTGATTGAGTATCGAAAATATCTATACCTTCGGCTTATTTCTCTACCACAACTTTCTTCATGCTGGGGAAGAGCTCGGAGATTAGGTACCTAAAATACCTCTCCACGGTCTCCACAGCATTGATCTCTAAGACATGATCTCTTGGGTTGCCTCAACATCGCTAGGACCAAACTCCTTCTCACCTCCAGTATGGACCATCCCGATCCATCGAGTCTGGAAGTTTGCCTCTTTAGGCAGTTTAACGACTACATACTCATCCTGTCAACCTTTGATCGAATCTATAAGGTCGCAGAATAGTTGCTTCCCTAAGTGCACCTAGAGGTAAGGTCACCCTTTGACGCTTTTCCACATGTAAAAGTGATAAAAGAGCTTGAGAGTAGCCCTTACCACCAAGTATTCGTAGAGTACCCTTTACCCATTGGGAGGGACCTACGACGGACTGCAACAGTAGTAGTTGAAGAACTCTTTCTTTAAGCGACTTAGATAGAGGCGCTGCCCAAACTTTAAGCACTTCTTGAGTATTGTGAAACACCTCCCTGATAGTAAGGCTATCCGTTCATCCCTGCCTAGTAACCTAATCTGCTACCCAGGGATTACCTCCACAAGAATGTTGCTTATGATCCAATTAGGGGCAAATTGCTTGTTTTTACTCACACGACTACTAGGACCCTTGCTCGTCTCAAGAGCATTGAACAAATCCTTTGGGGGATAGTAGGGGAACATGCGCATATACATCCCTAGGGATGGCATTGATGATTCTGGCCCTGTTTAGTGCCTCCATGGCCATCTTTGTAGGTCTGTCGAGTTGTGCTAGTGACGAAACCTCGTCTTTTCATGCTTAAGAGAGATCACTCCTAATAGACTCTGAATTAAAGAGATGCAACGATGAAGAGGAATTAGTCTCACTTTTATTGGTTGACATGGCTATAGTACTCGAAAAAGGAAGAAAAACTTTGAGAAAGTTTGAAAGGTTTAGAAGGAAGTTTTGAGTTTGATAATGGCAGAATAAAGAGATTGCAAAAAAGTGATCTCTTTCTAAGATCCTCTTATTTATAAGCAAACTGCCTAAGACGTCGTATAGACTGTTATAAGGATTCGTATAAGCATGAATCCTTTAGAATGTAGTGTAGCAAATACGTAGAAAGTATTTTGATTAGACGGTTACCTTTAAAAGGCAAAAGGCATGTTACTCCACCCTAGTTTGTTACAACATGACACCTGTCATGTCGTATTTAATGCATGGAGTACAAGCAGGCAAAAATCATATTTTGAAAAAGTTCCTTTGATAAGAAGCCTCTTTAGGGCCCATCCGACTTTCACCTAGTTGGCATGATAAAGACATGATGCAGTTGCATCTGCTCAATCCTTATCGAAAATTATTCAAACAAACCGGTTTGAAGCCTTAAAGCGCTTGCCTAGTGAGTTGCAAGGCTGTCCTGCTCTGATACCCCAATCTAAGTCTTGCTCAGGTTTTTAGCACTCCATTTTGGAACAATTGCTGACCATTCCTGCTTTTCTTGCCTCAGACATTTTCGGATTAAGTATCCTCTACTTTGGACACCTCTACTATGGCCAGCTTCCAGTATGAACCTATGTACCCACCACGTCGGCCCCATTGTGCCAGGTTAGACTCCTTTGGGTCGGATTGGTCACACTTGAGCAGCTTACATATCTTTTCTCCTTACCTTCACCTCGGTAATGAGATTACAGGGGGGCAAGTATTGATAGGGCACTTTGGGTATGGGCCCCTCAAGCCTGACCGTATCCGACCCGTCTCGTGGCCTAGGGTTCACCCCTATGAGCCTAAGCCCTAAGTCTATACGGACTAAGCTCAGTAAGTCCTGTAATGGCTAGAATATATATAAGGATGAAACAGCCATATTCTGAATAAGTGGG
Source organism: Lumnitzera littorea (assembly GCA_024138015.1). NCBI lineage: Eukaryota > Viridiplantae > Streptophyta > Magnoliopsida > Myrtales > Combretaceae > Lumnitzera > Lumnitzera littorea. The sequence continues at coordinate 14,193,583 of JAMXBB010000009.1, read as the reverse complement.
ATACGTCAAGTATAACTACTCTACTTTCCTATATTTACGGGTAAAGATCTCTCTCACTAATTGACTTTCAACTGTCGGATTCACTTGATTATAAATACTAAATCACTATTCAACGATAAATCTCTAAAAAACTTTGCACACCAAGCTTGCACATTTCTCTACATTATTTCCTACTCTCAAGAGCCTATTGCTAACTTAAGCATCAGAGTGGTTACGCTAGATAATCTCTCGATTTTTTTTTACTGTGAATTGTTTTGTAGGCTTTATACGTACAAAGCTTAATCACCTACCGACAAGAACCTAGAGACAATAGTCACAAGTCTGCAGATCAGAAGATGAATGAATATAGGAAAAACCCAATTAAATATAATAATTGACTAGAAAAATCAAATTTATATAGATTAATGCATATAACACACATATAAACAAAAATAAACATACGTGTATATATCACCAACAGCCTAGTCACAAACACGTTTTTGGAACAGCAAAACAGCTGCAACATAAAATATAGAATATAACATGCCACAGTCCAAAGTCACCAATTTCCAAGTTCCTTCTTTCTACACCACAAATCATTACACATCACCTTCCATGAAGTCCTCGTTCACCTTTTCTCTATATAAACCCCCCAAGGATGCAATCCCATTTGTTCTCATTCTAAAAAAAAAGCATAAAATCCGACGAAGCGGCAAAACATTACATTGACATCAGTAATTACACCATGAGCTGCAACTACAACTACAATTACGACAAAGTCGGCGCTTACAAGAAAACTAGTTATGGGAGAAGAACAAGAAGAAGAAGCATAACTAGGGGTTTTAAGATAAACCCTAGAAGATTTTCGGTTCAAAAGTTGCGTTCCAAGGTGATGTACTTGTGGATTAGGGTTTTGAGTAAATGGAGATGTTCGCTTGAAGAAGCTATGGAGTTTGTGAAGAGGGGTGTATGTTGGAGAAGACCAAATGATAATGATGGGGTTGATTCATTCATGGAGAGGAGTTATAGTACAAGTAGCAGGAGGAGTTTGGTGCAAAGAACAATAAAAGACAACATAGGTTGTGGTCAGGATTGTAGATTGAGGTCATTTTCAAGGGCAAACTCGTTTTATTCGGAGGCAATAGCTGATTGCTTGGATTTCATCAAAAGGAGCTCGTTTTCTGCCGATCAAAAACATTTGTCTCCTACGTGAAGGCCACGTGTTTGGCACTATAGAGGGAAATACGGTGGCCGATGGGGGTCGACTGTCTTGCTAGCTTAGTCGACTCGTACGAAGGAGGAAGTCAGGAAGAAAGCTTCCTGTTGATGGTTGATACCTCCTCAAAAATGTTTGTAATATTTCTGGGAAGACTTGATGTTCTTTTTTGTAATTTTAGAGAGACAAGACTCGTTGTTGATTTAAACACCAGATATGCTCCAGAGGTGCTTTTGTTTGGTCAAAGTATGTATATGCAATATATTTTCTATCTTTGTACTAAAATTTAATTCGATAAGAAAGTACCATCCACCTGGGAAAAGAAAAACGTGATTTTTTTTTTCTTTTATTGCTAGTATTGAATTATCTCCGTTTAATCTGTCTCAGTTAATAGAAACAGTATTTTTGAAAATAAAAGATGGTGGGAAATGCTATTTTCATTTCCATGTTCTTGAAAATCATGATAAACTAGTTTTGATGAATTAGGAATTACTTGGTAATTAGGAGCAAAATCAAGAGTCAAGGCCCCTTTTGTTTTTTTGTACCATGTGATAGGGCATATTTTGAGACCATTTACTTTTTCAGCTAAAGACTTTTGACTTGTTCAACATTGTTTTGGCTGTGGAAAAATTGGAGAAATTCCTTTTTTTTTTTTTTTTTCCTTTTTTAACAAACAATATATTACAAAACTTGAGAAGATAATTTATCGCATTAGAAAATTAGTGCTCATGTCATTAGATCATAACAGGCTTGACGATGAATAAGTTTCTAAGTAGATTCGAGGAAAGATTCTAAAAGATATTTGCAATGGATTTATCGTTATTATATGGGACTAAAATAAGGTGAAAGGGAATCAAGGGAATACATTAGTGAGAACATGGGAATATAGAAAGAAGAAAAGTCACACGGTTTGAACTTTAGGAAAATTCTAGGTAATTTTCAAGTATGATGACAATATACTTTTTTTTTTTTTTTTCCCTGGATGCCGATCACGATGGTCATGGTGTTTGTTTATTTACATGGAATATATTGGTATTTTTAAACGGAAGACCGGGTCCTCATGTCTAAATGATGCGAACTATATAAAGATGCCGGATATACAAGGTTATATATGGTCAAAGGTAAATTAGAATGTGGATATGTCAATGTGTACCCCGTTTCTTTTATTCACCTGTGTTGTTTGCACCTATACTTTCTTTCCTTCTAATTTTTTTTCCCTTTTTTCTCTATAATATTACACAACGGACAACACAACATACTACACGCATAAAAACTTTATATATAGCATCATATACGATAATAAGTGTAGACATGGAGATAAAAATACCATAAGTATGTGTACTTTTAATTTTTGTCAATTTAATATTTAAATTGTTATTTTTTTTTTTTTTTGCATTTTATTGTATGTAGTTTCAATTTCGATGCAATGAAAATTGTTTTTGCTGAAGTGACACTTATATATTTTCTACATACCACCCATGTATTAAAATCGAGACATGTTAGTGCTAAGTCAATAAGGATTTGCATTCCAAAACATTCACTAATAGTGACACTAAATTGCAATTAACTAGAAACTATAGACATTACATCACAAAAATAAATAAATTAAAGTTTAAATACTATAATGGCAAAAATTAAAACTATGGGCATCTATGTAGCTTTTATCACATCTCAAGATCCACATCCTACAAGCTACAATAAAAAATAAGTTATAGTAGATAATAGGATGTAAATCAAAATTTAAGTTGTAGGTCCTTAGATATAAAAGAGAAAAAAGATTTAATAGATAATACATGTTACGTATAAATATACATAATATATAATTATCAATTATATTTATACATGCCAAAGGATGGATGGATAGATAAGAAACATTTAGCTTATAAAGAATGATGACTCTCTAAAGCATATGTAGATGCTGAAATAGAGTGCCTAGCTCATGGTCTTAGATATGTGAATTTATAAACATAGCTTTGGCTTTTTTATATGAAGCATTGCATTATTTTTTCCATTCCATCCATCAAATTGAATCAAAGCTATCAAGTACTATTTGTAAAATGCTCATTAAAAATGAAAAAAGCTTTTGATGAATTAGATTTTTAGTTCGAACTTAACTCTAGTTCATTATATACATTATAATCACTACAATAATATGGATCTTTTGCGTTGAAAGAGTTGAGGCGGTCTTTATTTTTGCCTCTATTAGAACAATAGGTTTCTTTAGGAGTTGTATATAGAGATAGTTATTAAATTCACCTCTATATAAAGGCAATTCATAGAGACAGAAAATTAAAACTGCCAACAAGTGGGCATATATCTATTTGTTTTTGTAATCCCACTTAAAAATTTTGGAGGCAAAATATTGTTCTACTAAAGCCCTAAAGCAACTTCTTTCTTTTTAGCTTTCATGGTAAGCGGGCATTTTCTTTTTATTTTCTCCCTTTATCTATACTCTATTTCTTTCTCTTCTCATCCTTCCTCTCTGTTGTAGATAGCTCTAAGGAGGATTTGGAATAATGGTATGTACATTACACTTCTTTCTTCAAATTATTAGTCTTTCAATTTAAATTTTATTTACCCCTGCAAAGTAAAGTTAAGGTTTCTCCAAATTACATACCCCTTCATAGTAAAGTTAGGGTTTCTTCATATATATATATATATATATATATATATATATATATATATGCATGTAATGTACTGTATTTTTATGGACGAGACAACAATGGCATTTTCTTTCCTTGATGAAATGCATAAACTCTACATTAACGTGTAAAGTTAGGGCTTAGTATGAGATGAGATTGAGAGAGAGTAAGGAAATGGGACGGTGTAAAATAAGATGGAAAAAAGAAACAAGAATAGAGAAACTTGGCTTCTTTTTTCTTTTTCTTTTACTTTATCTTAATATTTGGCTTTGCAATCTTACATACCGTTCGATACTTCAACATTTCATATTCTCCTACTTTACTTTTCAATTCAAGTATGTTTTGAATTTTGATCAACTAGAGAGAGAGAGAGAGAGGGAGAAATGGGAACGAATTTTCCTTTATTGTGATACTCATTAAATTCTTAATAAATACCAAGAATGTGCCCACAAGTTGATCCGGTCATTAAAAATCTTAATTTGGAACAATAATCAAGAGGGAATGTACTCTTAAATCTAAAATGAAAGATGGCCATTTATTGAGCCTTCCTTCTTTGTAGCAAGAATTGACAAAATTATACTTAAAGGTTGTTACAGTCTAAATATATAAAATCTACATAATACTATTTGATAACCAATGCTAAAATTAATTTGATTAAAATATTTTCTTCCTAATGCGGTGAAAGAATAATTAAAATAATATTATTCACTAGAATAAAGTTCCTTTTAGTTTTTTTTTTAGAGAAAAGTACAAAAAAATCCTCAATATTTTACGTTTTTACGAATTAGTGCTTAATTTTTTATTTAATCCATTTTAGTCCTCAACATTTCCAAATTATATCAAATTAGTTATTTCATTAAACTTTGTTAAAATTTTTTATTATTATAAACACATGTTAGCATATAATTGATTCATGTAAATACAAATAAGTCTTTAACGTTTATCTGTATATACGAATCGGTGCTTAACATTTTTATTTAGTTTATTTTAGTTTTCAAAATGTCAACACATAACGGAAAACCTAACAGAAGGACTTTTTTGTAAATTTATAAAATGTTGAGGATTGATTCTTATATATATATATATAAACGTTAAATACTTTTTTTTTTGTATTTTTTCCTTTTTTTTAAAGTATTTACTTTTACATGAAGTAAGGAGGTGCCCATGATCTTTTGCAAGGGCAAGTGTCCCATTGATAGAGGATTGTATGATTGAATTTAAAGTGTATAAAGCTTTCCTTTAGATTTTAGTAAGTACATGAAGTAAATAAACACATCCTTTCTTTCTCATTTATATTTTACGTTTGCTTGTTGGGATTGGACGTGTCATTGGCTTTGATTCAACAGTCACTCAACTATAGGTTAACCCTGGGATAATGAGACATTTATTCTAGTGCTTTGAGGTACTCATTTCTTGTATCCAAGAGTGAAACATTTCGAGTATTTGTAACAAGTTATGCATATATGATTCCACTCTATTCAACGACTTTAAATAATCAAAGCTACAACAATGATTATTTAAACTGGGTTCGAATTGGTGTAGACGAAGATGAGGTTATATTGAAAAAAATCAAATTAATTTGTTGTTTTCTTTTGGTTTTAAATCTTGGTTGGTTGAAATGTTATTTGATTTTTGCATAATGATTATTGTATTTATTTGCTCATTACAACAAAACCAATGATATTGATATATGTTTTAGTATAAAATTGTCATATGGTATCTAGATTTGGTTTAGTAGCTTTCTATGATATATATTCAAATTTAATATCCAAGTAAAAATCTCTCTCTTTTTTGAAGACTATATATATTGTATTTTAAGTTAGATTTTATATATTGAATGATGTCTCTTCCTTATAAACTTGTTGTTTCCAAGTTGAATTATGGCTAAAAGTAAGCATACTTTAAAGATAGTTAAAGTCACATCTAGATCATAGCAACATTTTGAAAAACAAATTGAAGAGAACTTGCATGGGTTCAAGAGATTTATAGTTGATTCTTAATTAGATGGCCAAACTCAACAAGAAGATGAACATTACGGAGAAACTCAAATAGAAATCTAAGGAGAAAATCAATCTGATAAAGATACCACTAGATATATTGGTATGTCTATTTCATTTAAGAATGTTTATATAATTGAACAAGTATATATATGTAATGATACATAAATAAATTTGTTTTCACTTTTTCCATAAAGACAAAAATGGACAATGATATAAAAAGAGAAAGAAGAACTACAATGGCATCTACTTGGAACATGGATGGTGAAGAAAGAATGTATATTGAAGTTAATGATCTAGGAATTCCTTATACTTGAGAAGGTGCTACACTTAATTCTATTTTTAGGACACTTGCAACAAATGGTACATATGTACCTTTGAGCATTATTAGGTGGGATAAGCCAAAACATTAGACTATTGAAAACTAAAATGTTAAATACAATTGAGGTACTATATTTCACCTTTTGTAGTTTTAATAAATTAGTTTTTCTTTTTAATTGATAATTTCTTTTATTTGTAATATGAATAGTTGAGTTTATGTATCCTCTTGAAACAAGAGATTAGGTTTTAAAAACATTGAATAAGAGATGGAGATATTATAAAAATACTTTAAAAGGAGCTTATTTTGATCTAGATAAAATAGTAGAGAAAACTATGAAGAATATCCTAGATAATGTTGAACCAAATCAATGGTGTGCGCTTTTAAATAAATGACTGAAACAAGAATCGCAAGTCATTTACATATACATATAATAGAGGATTTTTTAATGAATATTAGTTGTTGAATTTATCATGATGTTTTATTTTTCATATAGGCAATAAATGAGATAAACACTACTAATGCTAAGAAACAAAACAATACTCACACTTTTGAAAGAAAAAGCCATGTAAGACGAAAGAGGAAAATGGTAACACTTTTTGTTTACACATTTATTTACATATGCTACTCATTTTTTTATTCTTTTAGTCATAAGTAATAACATGATAGAGTATTGATTATATTATAGGAAAAGAAAATTGGAAAAGTAGCTAATAGACTTACCATATATGAAATAACGTACAAAACGGAGGATGGTACTTATGTATATGAAAATGTAGGTGTAAAGATGGTAAAACTCTCCACTATATCACCTATCAATTCTTTTTCTTTTTCAAATTGATCGATTAATTATTTAAGTGGATCTATTTACTTTTCAAGATGTTTCAAAAAAGATAGTCTCAATTCTTATTATATTAATGTTCTTTATTATAGGAGAGAGCTTAAGTTCTTCAATCACAATATAGTGAAGGTTTTAATAACAGTCCAAGGGAAATTAATGAGGAAATCTTTAGATAAGTGTTTAGTCATAAAAATAATGGTGGGGTAGAGGATTAGTTTTATGACCTATGCCTACAAGATTTTTTTATTTGCCTAGATATAATGTCAATATAAAAGGTTCCTCAAGTGGTCGCAATGCAATTGAAAGAAAAATTGTCGGTACTAGACAAAGATATGATTCTTTACTTGCTCTTTTGGTTGAAAAGCTTTCTAAATATACATGGGAGAACATTTTAAATAGTAACAATTGGGTATAAGTTATGGTATTTTTTATTTACTTTGTTTCTCATTTGTTTCATAAAGATAACAATTTTACTTCTTAACAAAAAGTTGGAGCTGATGGATGTAACCAAGTTACATCTCCTTCTCTAATCATTCAACTCATTCAACCTGCTCATTCAATTTAAGATGTTCTATGATTATGCTTTAGGTCCTTTGGGTATTTAATCTTTATTTTTAAAAATGTTGAAATTTTAGTTCCTTTAAGTATATTGACATTCTAATGTGCAAAATTTTAAATAGATTGCTCCCGTTACTACTATATTAATTTAAATTTAGTGATTTTTTTGTTTAACTAAATTCAAGTTTTTGAAATGGTGAATGCATAATTATAAATATTACTTAGTTATGAGCTTCATGTCTATTACATAAATATATTATGATGAGAGGACTACAAATTTATATGTAAATATATTTACACTTCAGTAGGTGTTAAAATTTTGGTATCAAATGTATTCAGGCAGTTAAATTTGCCTTTGGCACCAAATAATTGCAGCGATCATATTTGCTTATTTATTTGCCATTGAAGAGATACTAAAATTTCATGCTAAATTCTTATAGAAATTCGAATAACTAATAGATTCATTATTTCTTAAATTTACTCTATTGTCATGACTCTAAGGGGGCTTAGTAGAATTGTCTAAAATTTTCATATTACGTTTGCATCTGTAATATAAAAATCATCTTACAAGTCAGAGATTGCAAGACTCTAAACAATTAATCACTAAAGTTTTCAATTTTTAATTTAATTAACTTATTATAACATATAAGTGACTAAAGATATTCGATAAGCCATAGTCCATTAGAACTGTAGAGAGTTGGTATCCCCTACCAAACGATAAGATTAGGTAATAAAGTTTTAAAACTTAAACTTATGAAAGTCATAAAATCTAAATATAGTATTAATAATTATATGTAATAATTCAAACCGTTTACACAATCTATTCTCAGATTCTAGCTTTTAAGTACCTCAACACTAGTACTTAATACTCAGCTCTTAACTCATGCTTAATTATTTAACAACCTATAAGAAAACTATTGGAGAGTAAGTTACAAAAGCTTAGTAAGATATCTCCTATACTATACTAGCAAACAAGTTATCAAACAGTTTATTACCAAACATATGAATACAATGAACAAATAGTATGCTAAACAATATATATGTAGTTGAGCAATACTGTATACAATATCGGATTTAACGCTCTCCGAAGTAAAGGTTAGAGATACATCGACATCAATCATAATTAGGCTCTAGCACCTAGGTTTTTAATCATGTATATAAATATATATAGAAATTCTCTGTTTCACAAAACGGATTTCTATTTTAATAGTTAATAGTATACAAATATCTAGGTGTAGCAATGAGGTGATTCCCATAGTCTATGTTCATATCCTACAGCAATGGTCTCTAGTGCGACCCTTAATCACCTACGATTATCATCTTCGGCGCCAAGTAAACTCGCCAACCAAGAGGAGGGTCTTATTTTACCAGTGTTTTTGCATTGTATTAATCAAATCATGTGGGAATCAATCCCTCCAAGGTCCTTTATTACCAACCACGTGAGGTAACGACTAGAACATTATATGCAATGTTCATGCTTTATACATGATCCGTTTAATTTTAGTCGAGTTGAATATGATTAAGTCAATTTATGAGATAATTAAACATTATCAACAAATCATTCAAATTATACAATAATCAATTATATAACCAAATCTTCAACTATCACATTTAACAATATTTTGTATAGTAATCAATCAATATTAGACACATATATAACTCGAACCCTCATGCATCAAGTTATTAATATTTAATTTATGTGCAATAACTACAAGCATAAAACAAGTATAGAGTCATTCGAAGTATTCACTTGGTTATTGAATCTATCTATAGTCGTAAAAATCAACTTGATAAGTCGGTATTCGTATTGGGATCACTTGACATTTAGAAAATACGAAAAGTAGTAAGTTTGAGAATTAAATAACTAAACTAGTATTGTAATTCGTACTATTTACTTAACTTAGCTATTGATTTACGTGAAATCGTCGATTTGAGTTTTTTTTTTTATCAAATTGCGTATAACTTTTTTTAATCTAGCTCAGATCTTTATGTACTTATAGTTCATTTAGATCGTTTTTGAACATACTTTCTCATAGCAGGTCCATTTTGAACGTTGTAATTCGTATTTTCGATTGAGATATAAAATATCACAAAGTTCATTATTTTCACTTAAAAATTTATAATATATCAAATTAGGCTTTTTTTAGTATAATTATGATTTAATAATTATTTAGATCGTATAATTGATAATTTTCTTATTTTAAGCCTATATTACTATAATTACCTATTTTTACTTTATTACCTTTGGTTTAGGATTTATTAAATCAAAATTTTCTACTTTGTTAGTTTTCTAGTTAATTATTTTATTATTATTATTAATTATGAAAATCACTTAATTTATAATAAATGGTGACGTGGCAGCATATGGAAGTGCCATGTGTCTCCTTTGTATTTTTTCCATTATTTTCTTATTTTATGGTATAATTATATATATAAATACTTATGATTACATTTTATTAAATTTTCTAATTTACTTAATTATTATTCTTTTTCCTAATTTACGGTATTCTTATATATATATATATATCTATTAACTTACTTTATTTATTAACTTAATATTAAAGTATATTGTGTATACACTATTTAATTATACTCGTATTTTTTACATATATGTTACTATTTATATACGTATATTTATACGTATACTATATGTCATATATTAAATTATTCTAACTTTACTTATACATTACATATAAGTATAATATGCACTTATTTATACTTTATATACTTATGTACATATACGGTTATGTTTATGTATATATATATATATATATATATAATACTAAATACCATTAATAGTAGTATATATCTGTATTACACGTCCAACCATATATATATATATATATATATACACACACACACAATATACAAAATTTTTATAAATAAAAAAAATAATGAGTATATATACATAAATACGTATTCCTTTATACATGTATACATATATATATTATATAATATAAACTACTATGTATATATACACATATATATTCCAATTTACACATACATAATATATCTAAAAAAATACTATGTACATATACATACATATACGTAATTATGTGTGCATACATACACATAAACAAAATACTTAGTGTATATATATATATATATATATTATATACACATAAAAGTACATACTTTATACTATATATAATATACATATACATTTGTGCCTACAAAAAAAATAAATATAACAAATACCTAATATACTTGTACATATTATATGATATATATATATATATATATATGTACAAATAAAATAAATAAACTTACCTAATTATTTTAGTAAAATATTTGATTAATTTTCCTTTAGCTTTCTTCTTCTTCTTCCAATTGCTTGGTTTTTTTTTTCCTTTTGTTCTTCTGGTTTTGTATGTGTGTGGCTTTGTTTCTTTCTCCTTTTGTTCTTATCCTTGCTTGAAATTTAAAAAAAAAAAATCGAAGAAGATAGACAAGAATTGCTCATGGTTTGCAATTAGAAATAAGTGAACTTTGTATGTGTGTTGTGTACGCTCTATTGTCTTGGAGGATGTAAAAGAAGAAAAAATAAATAAATAAATAAACAAGGCTTCTATCGTAACAAGCAAAAGAAGAGATGGTTGGCATTAATGAGATAAGACAATTGTGATCATTATATTTGTTCTTCCCTTCTTTAATCAACACTAGTCCAATTCAAATTTTGCACATGGGCTGCTAATAGCTTCTGGAAACCAACGTGGAAACATGAAAAAAGAAATAGAGGAAAGAAAAAGAAAGGAAAAAGGAGAAAAGAGAAAAATAAAATTAAAAATATTTAATTTCTCTAAATACAAAAATTATATATTTAGTATTTACAAAATATTTTTTTATATTTTTATAAAAATTTATTAATTTAATTGATACTTGTTACATTTATAATATTTATAAGTTATTTTGACGTTTTCGTTAAAAGTTTTACATGATTATGTGATTTAATTGATAATTATAATAGACTCCAATTATATCACTATTAAGTGATATTTATTCATTTTATAAGCTTAAAGTTATAGTTTTAGGATTTTGATCAAGTTTGGATTTGATTTCGAGTAGTTGCGCGTATATTGGATTTAAGGTTATTGTATGCGATTGAGGTTTCGATCAAAACTTTAGCATTTTAATTACTTATAATATATTCAAATTTATAATTTAATGAAATTTTTATTTTATTTGACCTTATTGTATCACGAAGTTATCTACAATACTAAGATTCAATTCTATTATCAAATAGCTAAATTCACGAGGTTTACATTTATTATATAGCGGTGGTTTGAATCACCAGTACACTTTTTCAAATTTGTTACTGTGAAATAATGGTTTACTCATTTACTCTAATACTCCAACAAATGCTAAAATTGCCTCTATATATAAATGAGATGGTGGTGTTCGTAACTACGATAGTTGCTAAAGCTCTTAAAAACATCCGTGAAAGACTCAATTTGTTGTGTTGAATATAGTTTTTGAAAATACGAAAGAGCAATGACACTTATAACAATAAATGAACATATTATTTGGAGCATAGTTAACCACTTAATTAAGAAGCTGCAAAGGAGGGGATTATGTTGGTGTTATGATCATGTATATACCGCATATGAATCATAATAGATAATATGATGTTAACCAAAATTTAAGTGTGTATATTTTAGAATATAAAAGATGATAATAGGGACTTGCTCTATGAGGTTTTATAAGTAGATTAGAACATTTTGCTTCACATGAATAATAATCAGACCATAAAGAATAGTTGTAACCCATAATATATGTGTATGCGAGAAAAGAATATATTTTAGGAGACTACTTAAGCCTATAGATAATTTTTAAAGTCTACAAACCTTGTTTTCCTCCTTTAACACAAGAAGGTGGATGATTCATATAAACTTTTACAAATACAAAAGGGAAAATAGTTGCAAAAGTGTACTAAGGAGACCTCAGAGTCTGAAAGATTACATTTAACTTAGACATATATAAGACTTATGCATGCTATCGTTACAAGTTTGTGTATGAGTTATGAGTGAAATAGTAGAAGGGGATACAATCTTGAACCCTAAAATAGATTTTCTTCTTCTTCATTCCTTCCTTTTTTTTTTTTTTCACTTCTAGTTTCCTGATGCTCGAACCTCAGACTTATCTTACATTACACCTACATTTTACATTGAAAATATTAAACCTCCACATCCATTAAAAAAAAAAAAAATACATAAAAAAACAAGCAATCTAATATGTAGTTCTTTAGCAACTTCGATTGAGAACATTGTAAGATCTATAAAACTATAATAAAGTGTAATGAAGGAAATGAAAAGAAAGAGAGAGAAATACCTTCAAGATTGTTAAGAGAAGAGAGATAAAGAATCTTCCATTTTTCTTAATTGCTCTTTAGTTTAGTCACATGAGAGTAATTGGGTAGAGCTAAGAATCTTTAAGCTATGAAAGCTATCAAATTAGTGCTTTCATTGAATCATGGGAAAACAAGTCATACAAGGTCATCTTAAATACAAGATCAACTCAATAAGAATTCATTGAATATTGAGAGAATAAATTAAAGGGAAAAATATAAAAAAGTCCCTAATGTTTACCTGTATATATGAATTAGTTATTAACCTTTCATTTAGTTTATTTTAGTCCTCAACTTTTTAATAAATTTATAAAAGAATCATTCTGTTAATTTTTCTGTTATGTGTAGATATATTAAGAACTAAAATAGATTACATGAAAATGTTAAAGATTGATTATATATACAAGTAAACGTTAGGAACATTTTTGTACTTATGTTGACCAATTATATGCTGACACGTATCCATAGTAACGGAAAATTTAACAGAGTTTAACAGAATGATTTATTTGATACAATTTCAAAAGATTGAGGACTAAAATGGACTAAATGAAAGATTAAGGACTGATTTATAAAAACATGATATGTTAAGGACTTTTTTATACTTTTCCCTAAATTAAAAAAGGCAAACGTTAAAAGAAGAGTTTGATGACAATGTACAAATGATCATGAAGTAGATTCAAGGACTTACCAAATCAACTACTAATCTCTCTAAGATGAATTTAAAGAAGCAGAACGTATCTAATAGAAAAAATTCATCATCTTCCACTAATGAATGATCAAACACAAGCATATGCTAAAAAAATTAAATTAGAGTGGCTCAAGTTTTTAGTTGAGGATCCAACTAGTTGGAATTTTAAAGCTAACCAATTCATTGATTTCTTCATGTTTTAATAGAAGAAAGACTCTAGATTGCCTCTTTTGTGAGTCATATGCTACATATTGGTCTCAATAAATGCATGAAAATCATTTGTTAAATTCTTGGCCTCCATTTTAAAATGTATTAATGATAAGATTTGAACCTTCAAACTTTGAGGATAATGAAAAGCAACTATCAAAATTAGTACAAAATGGAATTGTAAATAAATATTTTGCTAAATTTAATGAACTTTTCAATCTTGTAAATAGCCTTACAGAAAGCTTTTGTAAGAATTGCGTTATTGTTAGTCTTAAACTAGTGATACAACCAAAAGTCAAGTTTTTGAAACCAACAAATTTATTGCAAGTAATGGGTTTAGCTACATTACATGAAGCCAAATTTAAACATGACTACAACACTTTCCAATCAACAAACCAAACCTTCTTTCACAAAATGCAAGAGCATCCATTTCATATTCATCTTCATATAAAAACCAACATTACTTTTTAAAACCTATATTATCTACATCCCTAGCACAATTTCAAAACTCTAATAAACTAAACCTATTTTCTTAAAACCAACCAATATTCTTATTAGAAAGTTTTCTGCCTCAAAGTTATTGGCTAGGCGAGAGAATGATTTATGCTATAATTGTGTTGAAAGGTATCATTTGCGTCACATTTGCAAATCCAAATTTTGGTAATAATGCAATATGAAGAGGATGAAGAAAATGAAGAAATTCAGGAAATTTCAAGACAGTGATGAGGAACAAGATATATTGAATGTAAAGCATGATATGGAAATAAACTATCTAAAACACTCCAGTTAGTCTAATGATTTAATAAAATTGTAAATCCTCTAAGTTAATATTGTTAGAAATCGCTTATTAGTAGTTAGTTACTCATTTTAATAAACTTTATGTAATTCCAATTTCATTCTAAGCATTTTCTCTATTATAGAAATCAAAATTAAAGGCTCGATTTGCTTATTTTAAAATCCTTATTTTACATATATATTAAGCATATTCAATTTTATTTTATGTATGGGGTATAAGAATTTTATTAGTACTTTACATTACAATATTTTTATATATGAGTTATTATTCGAAATAATATATATATATATTCTTATTTAATTAATTCTTTATTTCTTTTCTATATACACACCATCCTAAATACTACAAAAATTTTAGAAGGATCTACCTTACCCTTACCCTAATTCTTTTTCCCCAGTCGTAAATTCTTCTCTCTTTCTCTCGACTCTCACTTACTCTCTTTCAGCTCATCATTGCTTTTCTCTCTTGGCATCCTTTTCTTTTTTTCCTCTCCCCTAATCTTCAATTCGAACTCCTCCTTGTCCATTTCCCAATTCCCTTCTTCCTCGTCACTCCTTTGTCTCTCTCTCTTGACTCCATTTCTCTCTCACTTAGCCCCACCCCTACACTCTCATCATACCTTGCAAATTTTGAAGCCTTTGATTATTTTTTTTCTTTTCTCTCATCAGTGTTAGATAGCGAAAAAGCTACACATCTGAAGTTGTCCTCTTCTCACGCTTGTGAAAACCCCCTAGCCTCCTCCCAATCTCTAATCTCCTTCACTCCTTTAGGCATTCTTTACTTATATTTCTTTTTCCTTTTGACTTCCATTGCGTCAGACCAACTCAATTGCGAAGCTCTATTTAACAACATTCCCTTTAATCCAATTTTTAAGCAGGTCGTTTGAAATTCAAATTGACTTTTCACTCTCAGTTGGGTATCACTCTACAAGTTTCAAATTAACTCAATAAATGTTATTAATTAATTATTTGAGTATAATTTCTGTATTGTTGTTTATGTTAGGTTCTCATTTGTTATCATCCGGTGCTCGCATCTCGGTTGTATTTCATGAGCCTTTTCAATCTCTTGTTTAGTACCATATATTTAGGGTATTAATTTTATTTATTATATTCTGTTGTTAGTGAGGAAATAAGTATTTATTAGTATTCGATTACTACTAATAAATTATTCAATTATCATGTTATATAGTATTATTTTATATAAAAGTTACCGTTAAATATATTTTATCGTAATTCAGAGTATTGGTTATATATATATATATATGTTGAGGCCGAATTTCTCTTTTATGTTATATTCAAGTTGGGTCACTCTTTTCTGTTTTATTATAGAATATGGTAATGATATTATTTTACATAAGTTCCGAGTGTCGATTTGGTTTACTATGATATTATTTTATTATTAGTATGTTTTATTATTGATATTGATGGTATTGTGACTTAAGTATTTTATTACATTAGTATTATAAATGTATAGCATATTATATTATGCATAGTATGTTCATTTTATATGTCGACTATTATTATGTCATTCCTTATGGAATTCTACGAATCATACTATTTTCTAATTAAGTACGTATTATTTATTTACTATATCGATTCGATAATCTACATATTTTGATACTCTAATCATGTATCCACTTTATATTTTCTTATATATATATATAGATATATATAACGTATTTTACAGTTTACTATAAATAAACGATCTTATATAGTTATATCAATTTTTTGGCTTAATCGTATTATATTCTATTTCTACTCTGGAATTATTTTTGATTCAACGATTTCTTTCAAGACCTTGATTAGATAAATTATAGATTTATAGAACTTCTAAGTAGGACTTAGTTTTAGAGTGCTTTAAAGGTTAACGTATTACTTGTTTTTCATTTAGATTCGTGGTGTTCAGTTTCCCTTGTTAAGGTCTGAGCTTTTGCTCAGGTTGTGAGGTTAGAGTCCTATTTTCAATTTTGAAGTGATTCCAAGTATATGGTGCTTAGTTGTTATTTATGCTTAATAAGACTTAATAATCAAAATGAACTAAATTTACATTTGGCCTAATCCTGATTGATTTTATTGATTTTGCTTGACCTATTGGCTCTAGGGACTCACTAATCCTGTAGTGGCAGTTCCTTAGAGGAGCAACTGCTGATCATGTACGGGATTTCCCTAGTGGACTTTCACATGGGATGACGTAGTTAGAATATTAAGTTCTGAACTTTGGACTTTGAACTTAAAAAGGAAAACGTATATTTATATTTATCTATGCATATGGATAAAGATCAGGTGTGGTGGGTTATGAATACCTCTTTACTGTTTGTTGGCCTAATATAAGATAATTAAACTGCTATTTGTTTTATTCTGTTATATCTGTATTTTTGCATGTGAATGATTGGGCTTAGCTTGTGTATGTGTTTTGTGCACCCATACTAGGCTTCAGCTCATTCTTTTCTTCTTCAAGTACTAAATCTGAGGACTACCTTATTTATGAAGAGACATATGTTGATGACATCTAGAAGGAGAATGGAGTCAAGTACTTTTATTACTATTATATGGTTATTTTCTGTTTTATTGGAGTTTATGTTATGTTGAGGTTACATCCTTTTGCGGAGATGGAATCCTTTTTTGATATCTGAGGATTTAGTTACTTGACTTGTTTATTGCATTTGGTTATGAGTTGATACGCTTCTCAACGCTATTAAATATTTTAGGTTTTTATGAGGTTATGAGTTAATGCAACTACCCACTACTTTATGATTTATATGTATTATTTGTGGTATGATTCTTTTATGTTTTTTATTTATGGACTTAAAAGCCTTAACATATTCTAGGTTAGCTAGGATATGTGGTATGTTGTAATACCCATTTAGGGTCACGAGGCGTTATACTATCATGCTATAACTTAAGTATTTGCTCTAAAATTTTTAGATTAGTGGAAAATGTCAAAGAAAAAGAATGTATTCATATTATTGAATTTCGAAAGTACTCATAATTTAATTAAACCAATAGTGGCAAAACAATTTGGATTTATTGTCATGGCAACTCATTTTAAAATAATGATGGAAAATGGTATGTATTTGACATGTAAGAGAAAAGTACAAAAAATGTGCACTATGGTAGCAAAATTTTACCGTAAAATACTTTATTAAGGTTTTTTTTTTTTTTAATGTAAGGAGTTAGTCCTAATAAAAATAATGTCTTTCAATTTCAAAGGAGAAGAAATAAAATTAAAGGGCAACAAAGTTGTTTTGAAGAAAATAACAGACAAACCATTGGCTAAGTAACATATTTTTGTAGTTTACTAGCTCATGTGAGAATTATTCCATTGATACTAACAATAATATAGTTTTAGAAAGTATTTGGCAAATTTCTAAAAAGAGTTTGCAACTCTTTTATCATTACCACCTAATCAATGTTCAACATCAAATTCATCTTAAAGATGAATCAACCCCTATTAGATACACCCTTCCAAATATCGCATTTCCAAATTAGTGAGTGAAATGAGTTGTTTATTGAACCAAAAACCTTATATTTCCCATTTACATTCCTTTTATTTATTTTCAAAGTTAGTTACTTCTTTTCCATTTATATATAATACACATTTTTTATTTGTTTTAATTATTTCACCTTTTGATTTGGAATAAACTTGGTAGTTGAAACAAAATCTTTAGAAAGTATATAAAGGTAGACTTATCAAACATAATATAACTAAAAAGAAGCGAGGCGGGGGGCATAGGGAACTTTTGAGAAACGGTTTTGAAATCTAGTAAGAGAGGGAGAGATGGACCAAAAAGCGTACCGTAGAAACTTCTCTTAGTGAGTACTTAGCATGAGACATGCCATCAACAATCGATATTTATCTTGCTATGAACTTAAAATATTTTAAGAGGTTGGAAGCCAAAGTGGAGTCATTAGTACTATAAGAAATTTATGTTTTGATATTGAAATATTATGATAAAATGCTATTTCTACTAAATTATTTTTTTCCTTATTTCAATGATATTTTGTTACCATCTTTTTATTAGTGGCTTTTGATAATTTATAATTTTTTATTATTATATATCGGTTTCTTGTTAATATTTTTTTGTTATAAATAATGTTTTCTTTGATTTTTATATTTAAAGAACAAAATACATGGAATTTTTTCTATATATTTTTGTGATGTAAAATGTCATTCCAATAGTTAAAAAAAGAAAAAAAATTTATGTACCTTGTTTGCAATGACTAACTCATTAAATTAGAGGAAAAAAATTGCCACAAAAAGTATTTTCCCACAATATCTCATTACCAAAACTTGAATTTCTTATAGTGGAATTTGGAGAAACATCAAATTAATGATATAACATCAAAAGTTTATGTTTGATTACTATATTTTTCTGCTTAAAAAAACTAACATTGTTTTTTGTGTATAATGGTTGAAAACTAAATTATGAAGCTCTAATGATGTCTTTCAATTTTAGAGGAGATAAGATAAAATCAAAGACCAACAAAGCTATTTCAAAGTAAGTACAAATAGACTATTGGTTATGTAGTCTATGTTTCTGAGTTTAATAGCTCATATGAGAATTTTTCTCTTCATCCTACCAATAACACAGCTTTAGAAGCTATTGTGCAAATATCTAGACGAGCTTGTAACTCTTTCATCGTTGCCATAAACATCAAATTCATCTTAAGGATGAATCAACCCCTCTTAGATATGCTCTTTTAGATATCCTATTTTCAAAAATCAAATATTGAAAAATTAGTGGGTGAAATGAGTTGATTATTGAACCAAAAACCTTACATTTTCCATTTCCATTCCTTTTATTTATTTTTTTAAGCTACCTATATATATATATATATATATATCTGTATACATGTATATACGTAACTTTTGTTTGTTTTAGTTATTTCACTTTTTCTTTTAGAATTAACGGTAAGATAAGAAATTAGTTAATAGCTGAAACAAAACTTCTAAAAAGTATATAAAAGCAAACTTATCAATACTAAGGATAGAATACAACTAAAAAACAAAAAAGAAAAAAATATTAATAATAGAAAAATCTCTTGAGAAACAGCTTCAAAATCATAGAGAAAGAGAGGGAGAGAGATAGAGAAAAAAAAAAAGGTATTGTAACTTGGTATGAGACATGCCATCAACAATGGATATTCATCTCGCTGTGTACTTAAGGTATATTAATACTATTTTCTTAATAAAGTTCTCTTGATAAACTTTATGTGCATTATGAGTATTGAGTATAGTGTTTACAACAATAAATACTATTAGCCAACTTTGTATTCCTTCAGGGTGTTCTTTGAGAACATCTACTCCATATTGGTTGTCTTGATTTTAGTCCAAGCAATAGCGATGGCTTTGCTAGGCTAAATTTTTGAAAACGATTACGACTTCAACTGTTTCATTTGTTCCCTTGCATCATTACCTCCTTACTCTTTGCAACACATGGCATTACAAGCAGTGTTCTGGTTAGGAAGGCTTTTGACATATGATTTAGGAGTGTCAGCGATATTAGACGAATTCAACTGGAATCCGGCAATATGTGTGATAGTGATCACCCTTCTTGACAAATGCAATGTCTAGGAAATTGATTGTTCGCCAACCATGCTTTATGTATGGTATAATCATGTCACCTTTTGCAATTTAATATACGTAATTACATTTTATCAAGACTGTTGTAGTCTAGTAATACAAGTATTGGTTTTGACATGATTGATCTAATTTAATTCCGATTTCATTTCCTCAAATTTGTAATATGATGGATGGTAATATATATATATCTAAGTTATATGAATAGAGGAAAGGAAAGGAAAAGGATAAAATATAAAAGGAAAGGAAGTGATTGTAATAACAATGATAACTAAATAGTAATGTAATGTGATACACATATACCAAACTAGTAATGCCGGGTGATGCCTTTGGATTAGACAGTTACAGTCATGTAAAGAAGGTATAGATAAATAAACCAAAAGAAACCTCCAAAAGTTGATGCAGTTTTAATCGCTTAGTTTTTTTGTTGTTAAATAATGCTAGGAGTTATTATTATAGATGTTTACTTTAGACAATTTCTTTGTTATAGGCATCATAAGTATTTGTACTATTAATTTTTGATAAATTAGTCTGTATGTTACTTTAACTTTTGTCACTTTAGTGTCTAAACTGTTATATTTTTTTTTCTAAGATTTAGTATTTGCAATTTATTTTCTCCATTAGTAGTTATTATTATAGATGTTTACTTTTGACGATGTAACACCTATGTAACTATACTTCTACTCATGCGGGTCAAGTGCATGTCATATCGGCAAAAATAAATGCATGTTAAATTATCGACTAACTTGGCAAAAAAAAAAAAAAAAGGTATCTACTAACCGAGATACTAAATTATAACAAAACTGAAAGTATAAATTCTAAATAATAAAAAATAAAACTTTATATACTAAATTGATAAAAGTTGAGGCAAAGGTACTTATTACATCTTTATCTCTATGTCGATGTGTATCACATACTTTAATATTACAATTGATTGAATAAAGACATGATTATCTCAATCAACCAACTTCATTTCTTAAGTAACATAAAAAGGCACGATGGTTTCTTCCCTAGAAAACCCTAACCCTAGCAGCAAGCTTGTGTCAAAGGAAGATGATGAAGGCCTTCTCCACATAAGGAAGAAAAGGCTTGCCGTTGATGAACAGGAAAAAGTATCGAAAATGAATACGAGTTCGTTTAACCAATCTCATGGAGTATCAAATAAGATCTCATTTCTAGATACGATGGCGATGAAATACTGCCTAAGTTCTCCAAATTCTGGTTTATCAATGGATCACGATGAAGAAGACGTTGTATCTCATGGGGAACAAGAACCTCTAAATGGAAAGGCCAAATCAGGAGTTTGTTATGTCAATTTTTCGAAATTTGAAAAGAAAATTCTGCATGCTCCTTAGCAAAATGCCCTTTTTGCAAAAGTGATGGGGCTGAACTCAGGTTATAAGATTCTTTGGGCATGCTTAAATAGACTATGGCGTGGTCTTATTAGTTTTAAACTCATTTATGCATGAGCGGGTTTTTATCTGATCTCGATAGTTAATGCAACAAACTTTTAGTGGATTATTTGAAATAGTATGTGGTTTATTAACAGGCACTATTTGGCATTGAAGAAATGGGAACCAGATTTCTATTTCATATTTTAGGCCTACCAATTGAACATTTTTCACCCCTACCGATTCGTCATTGGAGAGAAGATTAGCCTGGTGCTATGTTTTGATTTTTTTTATTGTGAGTCTAGAGAGAAAATGGTTTGCACGTATTTGTGTACAAATAGATATGGAAGCCCCTTTAAAGCATATGATAATTATTAACCATAGACCTTTTAAAATACAGTACAGGGATCTCCCGACCTTCTGTAGTAATTGTGGTTGAATAAATCACAACAACTCCAGATGCCCATCAAGGAATGTTAATGAACCCCCAATGGAGAAGTTGTCGGATAGCCCCTCTGGTACATCAGCACCCCAAGGAAATACTCATTTGGAGGAAGTTGGTAAAGGGGATGGAAGTAAAGTACAGTCACTGAAGGATGTGACCAATCAGCAAATTGACATTAAAGGAGTTGTTGAAAAGAGTGAGAACAATAGCTAGAAATCACCTTACGGAGACTGGATCAAAGTAATTAATAAAAAGCTACCCTAACAAAAAAAAAAAAAAAGGCAAAAGGCACCATTTAATGCAGTTGGCTAAGGAGATAAAGCTGCAAAGGGAAAGGCTACACTGGTCAGCGAAAATGGTATAGATAGTACGGTAGGAAAAGTATTCAATAAAAGTCATAACTCTACTTATGGACAGTTGCGCCTGTCTGGTTTTCTCGAGCTTCATAACGCCTTAAAGAAAAATAAAAAGGATTAGGATCATTCAGAGATTTCTTTTGACATATCAAATAGGGAAAACATCCCTCCCCAAAAATCTCACCAAAACAGAAACTTGTAAGAAACTAAAAGAATTGCATGGAAGAATAGCCCCATTATTGGAAGCGGACCTACATCTCCAAATTCTTCATTGCACCTCACATGACCCATAGAGTCACTTAGATCTACGAGTGTGGGAGGTGCAAACAGATTTATTTTTAGGGCGAGTAGTAGTGGAAGTCAAAGGGATTGTGATGACAGAAACACAATGGAAAAAGGAGCGTATCCCAGAAATCATCTTCTGGACTCTTTCACCGGAGGTGCAACGTTATCGGCAAGGAGAGAGGCTTATCATTAGAACCATGGAGGGAACTCTAGCAATGAAGATGCCTATATTTTGGGAGGACTTAACGAGAGAAAAGATTTTGAATATGATGGAATGGATTTGCATACTTATAGTGGAAAGGGTGATGATGGGCATCTTCTTTCTGCCGGACATTCATCGGGTGCCCTCTACCGTGTACCTCATGAAGGACTAGCAGAAACAAGGGCTACTAACCTCATGGGAAATGTAGATGATGATCCTCATGACTACGTTCAGGCCGCTCCTGTGGAAGATGGATGTTGAGCAAAAACATCCAGACTTCTCTCGTGACTTATACTACAAAATTATGATCTCCATGATGAACCTGGAGATGAATGATACCTTATCGTCCTTAATGTCACCAAAACCCTTCAAGTTTCTGGCACGTAATGCAAAGGGCGCTAACTCGGAGGGTCGTTGAAGGGCAATACGATATTTGGTGACCCAATATGAATTGCAAGTTGTTCTTCTCACTGAGATGATTCTCACTGAGATGAAGATGAGTGTTGCGGCAGCAGAGATTCTTTCGGTTTTCTTAAATTTCAAAAGGCTTGCTTACTCTGAAGCAGAAGGTATGAAAGGTATGAACGGGGCAATCATTGTACTTTGGAGCACAAATGACATCATAGTACATGAGCGCACCATTTTACGTCAACATGGTCTCCTAGAATTACAGGTATGTAACTGTTCTCCTTTATGGTACTTTTATGCCATTTATGCTAGTACTAGGTTTGAGGAGAGGACATTGCTTTGCGATGAGTTAACAGAATGTGCCAAAAGTGTTAGGGGTCCGCGGATGATGACTAGAGATTTTAATGAAGTTCTAATTAGTAGTGAAAAGTGGGGACGCATAATATTAACCAAAGTAGAGCTAAAAGGTATTAGTACTGTATGAATGTTTATCAAATGGTAGATTTAGGCTTTGTTGGCTCAAGATTTACTTAGTCTAAAAGGTCGAAGTATATTTGTGATTTAATACAATCCTAGTTGGATAGAGCCTACACTAACTATGAGTGGAGGCATCTCTTTCTGAAAACAGGAGTGATACATCTCTTGTCCTCTCACTCTAATAACTTCTTGATCTTTTTGAATACCCATCCTTTAGTAGGAGTTGAATCGAAAGAATTGTGACCTTTTTGTTTCCAACCAATGTGGCTGGACCACCCCTCTTTTAAGGACATGGTAATGAAAGCATGAGTTTAACTAGATTTCAAATACTCGAACAATGTTGACTCTTTCACTAAAGTCCTTAAAAAGTAGAACAAGGATGTTTTTGGAATTATACCAATGAAGAAAAAGGTGATTGAGGCCAACATGAAAAGAGTCCAGGAACAGATTTACTCTAGACCTTCCTAGGTGCTAAATGATAAGGAAATTTCTCTAAGAAAGGAGCTTAACTAGGTTGTTACGCAAGAAGAGAAGCTTTGGGTTACCAAAGTTAGATCTACCTAGCTTATTGACAAGGAGAAAAATATGAAATTTTTTCATGCTAATATGATCGCTAGAAGGGAAAAATACAAAGTTGTTGGGATTTTTGATATTGTGGGCAAGTAGGTCTCTAGCTTAGAAGGTGTAAAACAATAATTCATTAATTTCTTCAAGCATTTTTACACCTCAGAGTGAGTAGTAGTACTAAGTAATCCATCATGCTAGATTAGTGGGTGGAAGTGTATCTCTGATTTAGAAAAGAGCTTCCTTGATAAAGCTTGGACAAAGTTGGATATTAAAAAAGCTCTTTGGAGCATCAACAATAATAAAGCCCTTAGCATCGATAGGTTCCATACTGAGTTTTTTAAGAATTGCTAGGATATTGTTGGGAAAACGATCACCATGATGTTACTGTAATCTTAAAAAATAGTCTAGTTCCTTTGGAGATTAACAAAACTTTAATTGTCCTTATCCCGAAGGTGTTAGGTGCTAATGGGGTTAGGATTTCAAACCTATTAGCCTTTGCTCAACAGTTTATAAGATCATTAGTATGTTGTTGGTTAATAGGGTTAAGCCACTCCTAAATTATATTATTAGCCTAGAACAATCTAGTTTCATTATAGGCTAAAATGCAAGATATAATATTCTTATTTTCTAAGAAGTTCTAAACTTTTTGGATAGGAAAACGAGTAAAAAACAGTCGATGGTGATCAAACTCGACTTGGAAAAATCCTATGACCAGGTAGAATGGGACCTTGTCCAAATTATGTTGGTGAGTTTAAATTTTCCGAATTCATGGATAAAGCTTATTAGATCATGCCTGGCTTCAGTCGACTATCACATTATCTTAAGTGGAGCAATGATGGAGGAACTTAGACCTAGTAGGGGCTTACATTAGGGAAACCTTATGTCTTCGTATTTGTTCATTTTTGTTGTGGAAGCTTTCAATAAGATGATACACCTACTGGTGGAGGAGGCGAAGTGGGTGCCTTTAAATTTTCAGAATATAGATGTTAAGCTTTCTCATTTATTTTTCGTGAATGATCTATTACTCATGGGTAAAGCATTAGAAGAAAACGCAAAAACCATCCTAGAAACAATTGAGTGTTTATGCTCATTATCAAGGTAGAAAGTGAACTTTAATAAATCCTGTTGCATTTTCTCAAGAAACACTCCAAGGACTTGAAAGAAAAGATTTGCAACTTATTCAAGATCAAGAAAGATGCGGATATGGGAAGGTACTTGGGCATACTAGTTAAGTAAGGAAGAAATCTAAAGGTGAATGATTTCAATTTTCTACTTGAAAAAACTAGAATGAAACCTATAAGATGGAAATCCAAGCTTTTAAGTATGTTAGCTAGACAATGCTCCTCTCATCTGTATTGGAGAGTATCGCAAACTATTGCTTCCAAGCAATACCTCTCCTATAAAGCATTGCCTAGAAGTTAGAAAAAGTACATTAGGACTTCCTTTAGAGATCTTCAGATGAGTCACGGAAAATCTATTGGATTAACCAGGAAAAGGTGAAGTTGCATAAGGAATTTAGAGGACTTCAAGTGCTGGATCTAAAAAAGCGAAATAAAAACAAATGTTACCATAATAACTTGGCAAATTAGAACAAAAAATGTACTCTAGACCCATCTGTCTAAGTAGAAATATAAGCTAAACGTTAGACGCCCTAAGGTGAGGAATGGTTTAAAAATAGCTAAGTAGTTGACTAAAGCGATCAACTAGATTGATGACTGGGCTATAAAGAGGATTAAGATTGAAAAGGATGCTTAGAAAAAAGAGGTATTGCTTGGGAGTTGGCTTTATGGGCCCATAAATAAGTACAATGACAAGCTTACTATGAGATAGGTATGGAGAGGGCCAAACTCCTAAAATGAAGACACAGTGGGGTATCCCCAAAATGATGAAATAAAGGGAAATCTTAGATAAGTTATGATTGTAGAGGAGGATAAAGGATAAGATTGTTGCACGTGGTTAGATGAAGTAAGTAGGGAGCTAACCTTAAAGGTAGCTTATAAGTGCCTATCTAGGAAGAATTGGTTAAGTCCTCAATGGTTAACTAGAACTGGGTTTGCAAATGACCCACCATCACGTAAATCAAGATGCTAATTTGGAAGATCCTTCATAATAGAATCCCAACCAGAGATAATTTATGAAAATGTGGTATGACTATTCCTAAAGCGTGCCTTTTTTGTAATCAAGAAGAGAAAAGTGTCTAACATATCTTTATGAACTACAGCTAAGTGAGAGAGGTGGAATAGCCATAATGTTTAGGTCCCAATACACAATCTCAAATTTAGAGAATTCAAAGATTGGCTAAAGAAATAGACTATATGCAAGCAACTAAACTGGAAGACCAACTATCCTCCTAAACAATCTATTGTCCTTTTTGCAGTTAAGGCGATTTGGAAAGAACACAATAAGAGAATATTTCATTTAGAGCAAGTAACATATGACTGGAGACAAGTTCGAGCTGAAGTTAATGAATGGTGGAATGCTAATCACATCAAAAAGCATCTTGTAGATTGATGGAAGTTCTCGACAAGATGGGGGAAACCAGCTCAGGGCTGTATTAAATTGAACTATGATGGTACGGTCAGTAATAATACTAAAGTTGGAGAATTAGCGTTATTTATTAGAATCATAAAGGAGAAATTGTTGGAGTAAGAATGCCTCCCCCCTAAAGGCTAAATTATGGGTGATTAGGGAAGGTTTAGATCTAACTCGGAATCTAAACAAGAGAAGAATCTTTTTAGAAATGGACTCCCAATATGTGGTTGATTGGATTGAGAAGTAGGATATAAATTTGAACTTATGCAGCCTAACTCTTGCTACATGTTGAGCTAACTTTGCGTTCTTTGATGATGTTATTTTACATAGGGTGACTTATGAGGCAAATGTCGTAGTGGACATATTAGCAAAATGGGGTTTAGATTATGCTTCTAAAGTTTCTTTTGTCAATTCTTATCCAATGTTTTTATCATCATTTATTTTAAAGGACCTTAGTTTTGGTTACCTTAGTGCCATGGATGGCAATGGATGTTATTGTACGAGTAGCTAGTATAGTTGTCTGGATTTTCTATTTGTTTTCTCATCATTTAATGAATGGACTATTACCCCTTAAAAAAAAAAAAACCTTCATTTCTTAAGTAAATCTTATAAGACCTAAGACTTCAAACTTCTAAAGTTGATCATTTACCCCACCCCCCCTCTCTCACTTTGCTACCATACTATGTATACTCTCCATCATCCTTCAATCCATCAACATGTGATTAATTAATGAATTTTTTACAATAAATTAAGCTTGCTCCATCTTGTTACATTCTAGAAAGTTCTTCTTTTAATTCTTTTATCTACAATTAGATTTTCAATTGAGATTATTTTACATTGTAGTGTTATTGATAGCATATGCAATTTCTCATTTTTTTAATAAAAAAACTTTTATTAATATCAAAGCATAGAATTTGGGTCATATGATGCCCAATCATAAGATAACATATTAAGAAGGTGAGAGCCTAATTAGCACATAAGTTAGCTTCCCAACAAACAAAAGATAAAGAACAACTATTAAATAAAAAAGAAAGAAAAAAAATATCTAATACAATGTCTTGCAAAAACCATGGAGGTTTGTATTTACTGTAGATGAAGTTAAACACCAACTTAGGTCTATATATATTCTGGATATAGTTTGTATAAAGTATATGATATGGATAATATTTAGGGGTCAGTGAGTAGCCTTGTTTTATGGGATATCCATCTATTCCCCACTTAGTTTAGTAGGTTCCGAATGAATATTAAAAGTCATTAAGTTGGTTTTAGATACAGATTTTTCAGAAGTTGCTCTCATTCGGTGAGGTACAGGTACGAGACCTTCATATCTTGTACTTATCTTATATAGAATTATTAAATGGTTAATAAATGATAATGTTATATTTTTCTACCAATAAATATTTTAGTAAAAAGAAAAAAGGAAAAAAGCTCGATCTCATAAGTTAATAACCTTAAATGGTTAAACCTAATGCCATCTCTCTCATTTTATACTTTCTATTCTTTCTCTTATTCTTGCCTATTTCTCTCTTAAACCTTCCTCTTATTCCTTCCTACTTGCAAAATAGTTACATCACATAAACTTAAAATAATAAAAGTAGAAAAAATTACCCTTTTTTAAATTTCACGGATTTTGCTGGAGATTTTATAGGTTTTACGTATAAAAAACTTGTAATATCACATAATAGATTTTTTTTTAATAATATTATATAAATTTGAAATTTATAGAAAGAAAGGAAAAATTTTATAACTTCCACAAAGTGTTTGTACCTTATAGGTTTCACAGGATATAAGTATTAAGGTGGTTTTATGATGTTATAGAGTATTTGTAACTTACAGGATAAAGTATAGGTGGGACCTCATACTCTTACTCACTTATACTTGCTCTCTCCTATTATAAGAACAATATACAATCAATATACAAACCAACATAAGGTGTTAATTTTTTATGTTGTGTGTATATATATTACATTGGACTAAGTGTCAACATCGTCCCATGATCTAATGGTGCATTCACTTCATCGAATGCAATAAGCATGAAATGGAATTCCAATTCGTTATGCATAGAATAAGGGTAAAATAAGTTATTACCATGTTCACTTGAATAAAACACATTTTAAGAATAGCGTCGTAATAACAAGAAAATGACTATAATACACATGTTTCTCTCTCTCTGTTTTTTTTTTTTTTTTTTTGGGTTGCCCACATCACCATGTTCCTTCCTTCAAGAAAACCAAAAAGAGAGAGGGAAAAAAAAAAGAAAAAGAAAAAGAAAAAAAGAAAACCATCTTCTTGTTGGAAAAGGAAATAAAAAACAACAAATGGCTACATCTCTCTAATACCCATGTTGTCGATGACCAAGCAAACCAAGAAGAGAAAACAATAAAACCATCTTGATGAACAAGCAAACTGCAAATGATACTATTCATGTTATAGATTGCTAATTAGAAAAGGTTAAATGCTCATTGACTTAATGAGAATATCAGCATGAACCGACAAGTGCATGGGGTTATGGAAGTAATATAAATGGTGAGTCAAAGTCTTATTTTATAGGCAACTAGATGTTAAGTGCTAAATCACTTAAGTTTTTCTCTAAGCTAAGTTATCGATAATTAAACTAAAAGAGAGTAAAAACTAAATAATAAGGTAAACTCTAAATCGAATATCCTATCTACATTATGAGGGTCTCAAGTCTAGGAGATAAACAAAGATGAAATTAGGATTTGCAAATTTATTCTCATTTGAATCAATGTAATATTTTGAATCAATATTCGAAATTGACTAAACGAAATTTAACTAAACTCATTACAAATTGCCTACTTCCCGAAGTAGGGGAATTCTAATTATATCATAAATTCACCCGATAAGACAATTTATTTATAATTATCAGGTAAATAATAATTTACTCATACCGAAATTACTACTTTAGTTAGAAATATAAATCGAGTACGTCTCTATGACTCGAATCTATTTCCAACTGCATTAAGTATGTGAGTTAATAAATTTAAATAAAACCTGCATATCCTTATGATAAGTTTTTTAAAAAAAATTTAAGTTATGTTTGTCACAAGTTATCAAAACCCTCTACAATATCTTATAATTCTATTTAGCTAAAAAAATGATAACCATACACTAAATAACTAGATGATAAACATAATAGCAAAATATCCAATTGCTCAATAACGATATCGGAATAAATCATAAAACATATCAATCTATTAAATCCATTAATATAAAACCTAAAATATATTAAACACAATATCTTGTCACGATACTCAAATGAATCGGGATATATAAATATTGAAATAACAAGAAAAAGAAAACATTTCAATTAGTATATTCAAATTCGATACTTGATATAAAATCGGTATATCTTGATACATTTAGCATTCGAGAATTTCTCTAGTGAGATAAAATTAAGGAATTTAGTGCATTAAAATTAAACAAAACATAATAAAATTAATAAAATAAAACAAAAATAAGGTTTCTGTTGTTCAATACTATCCCCGTGTAAAACTATTCCTAAACTACTGTTCTGTCCTATTAAGCTACTCTCTTCTCCTCTCCTCGTATTCGGCTCTGCCCGTTTAGAAAGGAAAATTTCCCCCTTCTTTTCAACTCCAGATCCCTTAACGACAAATGGGCCTGTAAGTATAGCCGAAGTCCAATTATGAGTATCGATATTCCCTTTCACGTGGCCGAAAATAAAGTTCGACTCTCACAAACTTATGGCCCTCCAAGTGTGTAATTGAAGAAAAGGAATGTCACTTGCTGGAGGCCTTTAAAATGGAAATTAAGAATTAAAATTCTGATTATCCTTGTGATAAACAAGATGTGGGCCTGAAAGTTTGCTTCTGTCATGAAAATCCAAAATAAGGCCCTTACGCGTGTGCGCATTTGGACTTGGACAGCTTAGTTGGATTGCACTTTGTAAAAGAAATCTGTAGCTTGGTCACGTTTGCTGCATTTATACATCAATAGCTCAACCTAGTCTTGGTTTTAGCTTGACAGCATACACTGTTCTTATCTGTTTGCGTTGAATTGCTGTTGATATCTGCTCAGATGCAGTTCACGTCAGCTGCTGTCTGTGTCGCTGTTGTAGAGTTCTTGGCTGCTTTAGCTGCTGCTCTTGGTTTGGGAATGTTATGCTGCTTAATTGGTGTTGTTTGAAGTGAACGCAGCTGCTGATTGAAGTTGTTGCAGCTGCTGTCACGGATTGGAACCAGGCCGTGAGTTGCTTTCTTGCTGTTTGGGCGCTCTCGGCTAGGAGTTGTTGCAGCTGCTATTCAACAGCAGCTGTCGCGTTGGGGGGCTGCTATTAGTGCTTGTTTGGCTGCAGAATTGAGGCTGTGCTCTGTTTGTTGATCAGCTGCTGGTTGCGAGTTCGGAAAAGGAACATAACTCAGCTGTTACACCTGGAACTCACGGCTACTACTGTTGGTTACATGTATGGAGTTGCTGCTATGAAGCTTGATTCTCGGCCTGGTAGCTGCTGCAATTTAGAGTGTTCGCCTTGTTCACTTGCTCCGCTGCTACAGGGAAGTGAGCTGCTGTCATATGGAGCTTGGCTTATAGCTTGGAATTCAAGAAGCTGCACGGTTAAAATGAATGGAGCATTCAAGTTGGTCTTGTCTTGGCATTGAAATGTGCAGGAAGTCTGTGCGCTTGGAATTCGGTCATGTGCACGACATTGGAGTGTTTGGTTCTTGGCTTTTAACTCAAGAAAAGAAAGAGCTGTTGTTCTTTGTTCTGCAATAAAAGTAAAGATAATGAGATTTCACAAGTTCCAGCTCAAAGTCAAAAAATAAATAAATAAAATAAAATAAGGCTGCTATCACAAATAAATAAATCAGTTGGTGTCAAGAAGCAGGGGTGTGATTGTGCCAGCTGCTTGATCAAATTGAGCTTAGTTTATTAAAAATTCAAGTAGACAGCCTGCCGTTGAACTTTCTTAAAGAGGCTGATGTTATTGAAATTCAAACACATAGCTAAAGTTGTGCGGCCTGCTCCAATTGAAGTCCATGCCTCGCAACAAAACCAATTAAAATTGACTTCTAGAAGCTCAACTTAGTAATAAAAATAATAGATACATGTTTTCTTCCCCAAGTTTAGTCTGTTTTATCCCAAAAGCCGTACCGATGTGATCCAACTCCTCTCAATCAATTTAGATAACTCTAGGCATCCTCAAAATTGTGGTTGCTACTTTCACATTGCTAATAAGCTCCAAATCTAAATGAAAATTGATCTCTTGCTCTTCACATTATAGGTGTGCTATACTTTATCATCAAGGGAAATTCATGGTTTGCTTTTAACTTTTCAGATTAGTGGCTGTAATTTATCGTTCAAACAAAAGTGCAGTTGCTGTTCCAATTCGGTTTCAGCTCCAAAAGAGGCTAAGGGCGGCTGAGTTGCTCGGAGAACTTTGAAATCCTTCTTATTAGAGTTGCTCTAATTATTTCTTGGCTGAATTATCATTAACCTGCTGTAAGTACTCAAAAGATCACATGATTTGGTCTTTTATCAATAGCTGCTTGTGCCATATAGCTGTGATTCACTTAGATGGAAACGCAGGCTATTGCTATATCATGTTAGATCCTCAAGTACATAACCTGTTGCTATTTGTGGCATATACTACAATTAAGTCCAAGTTGAGACAAGTGTAAGTGACTATGAAATGGAGCTTGGATTGGATTATCTTTTCAAGTGGAGCTAGTTGAGTAGCTGAACTTTCTTAGAGCAGCTACTATGAGTTGGTCTCTTCACAAGTTTGGTCATGGAATTGTAATGAGTGACAGCATGTTATGGACTCTTCACTACGTTTCCAACCTAAAGCTCAATCCCACTAACTACATAAGTTCCATTGAGCTACTATAGATGGATCAAGTGAGCTGCTTGTTGATTAGTTCTTAGTTCATTAGGACTTCTTTAATAGCTATTGCTTAAGGCTTCATATAGTTGCTGGTTGTTATCTTGTGCATAAGTAAAATGTTTAGCAACTATTATCACGTAAAGGAATGATTAGACCAATGAAGCACTCATCATATATAACCTTGAAAGTAAGAATTAAACACTATCATGCATAATTTACATCCAAGAACAACCAATAGTTTATACAGATTCTTATAATCCTATACAGATAATTTTGATCTTTTTTTCTAAATTTTAACAAAACTGATTCAAATACACACATTTTTGCCACTTTAACTCAGAAATAATAGTAAAACTTTATAAAATGCATGAAATATGCTATTTTAGAGAAGATAAATGTGTAATTTTACACATTTATCACTCATTGGAGAAGATGATAGATCTAGTGTCCATAGAAGAAGATGATCTATTCATAAAAAAGTCATGGGTAGTGCAAATAGAGATCTAGATGCATGTGGCAGTGGTTGCGTATGGTCATATGAACACAAATCGTCGATGAATTATAAATCTCATGAACACAGATCTAAGTATATGTAGTGTTCGTTACATGGGCCTGTTGGTGGTGTGTTGTATAGTAGTAGTGGTCACCGTTGTCATTTGGTGATGTTTGGGTTATGTATGGTGTTAGGGTTGATGATGATGGGTGGTTGATGTTGGTGGTGCAATAGTGGTGTTAGGTGACTGTAGTGGTGGTAATGGCGCTAGGTGGTGGTGGTTTGTGAAGGAAGATGATAGTGTTGTCACTTAGTTGTGTTAAAAAAGAAGAGGAGTAGAAGGGTAGTTGGTGTCCTTTTCTCATGGAATTGTGATTCATGGGATAGGATGAGAAATTGAAACGCAGTGTTTTCAAGTAATTGAGATTCTTAGAAATTGATATTATCGGGTGTAAAAAGCAAGTGAACACAATAATAATGGAATAAGAGGAGAATAGAAATTCTATTCCCTTCAAGTGAACATGGCCTAACTTTTTCGAATACTACAGTATTGCATGCCAATACAATACATTGTTAATGTATCCATGTTTATGCATAGTTAGTTTTTGCTTTGGCTCATAAACTATATGAAAATCTTACATTGAGTATCAGCTTTATTCGTGCAATAAAACTCTTCTTCTTTTGTATGTATAAAGTTCTTATGTCATATTTGGTATGAGGCAATGAATGGCAATAAAATTGTGATTCTGAATTCTATTCTTTTTCTCTATATTTGAAAGTGTATTTATAAGTAAAAATCATGATCTCATGGAATTGGCAATTTTGATTTTAAAGAGAAATTAAGAAGGTGAGTCATGATTTTATTTCTCTTACATTTATTATTATTAATCGAATTGCTTATTTAATCTTCAATTCAATTATGATATTTGATAATTAAGGATATTTTTTAATAATTATTATAATATACACATTTAATTCTATTTCATCTCATGGATATTTTTAAATATGAGAAATGATTTGTTATTCAAATCTTCGTTCCATTTCCATTTTAGATCATTTCTATAAATATCAAACATGAAACTAAACTTATGGCATAAGTGTCTATATGGATCATCAACCTTTGTTACCCATGTTTTCCTTAGTATAGGAGAATTTCTTGGACATTACATCAATTATAATGTTTTTCCGCTTTTCTCTATAATCATCATCGGAGGATGAGAATATCTCTTGCTAATGCCGGATGAAGTATTTTTATTCTCAATGGGTATTCTCAATCGTACCCATATCATATAAAAGGAGTTAGTTCTATATTTATTGGAACTGAAGCGAAACGGATGTAGATTAAAAGAACTAAAAAATGGATACATCCCTTAAACGACATAGAGTATCACCCCATTTTAATATAGTTCTTAACCACCGTTGATGTGCGTATCTTATTTTGGAGCTTATTAAACTTTCGGTTCTTCATTAAGTCATAGGTCTCCTAGGATTATTCGGTGCCCATCATATTTTTTTAAAAAAAAAATCTTAGTAATTAAGAGTTGGGATCACCTTTTTTTTTTTTTTTTTCTATTTGATAAAAAGTTAATGCAGTGATTATCAACAAATGACCCATTACCGAATCATGAAAAAAAAAAATCAATTATACTTATACACTATATTGATTAATAAATAGCATATAAATACTTATAAAATTTTGATACTAAATAATGAATTAATGTATTTTTTTAAAAAATTATCAATTATATTTTTATATATCAAAATTTTATTAATATTTATATACTATTTATCGATTTATATAATATATTAATGCTATTGAAACTTTTCTCACAAATTACTTTATCTTGTAGACATTCAACGTTCACGTTGTTGAAGGGTTCTGTCCGCTAGTAAAAGAAAAGAGAAAAAGGATTCCTTTTAAAAGACGTATAAATGAGTATAATATATGTGAAAAATATGTATCTGTACACTGATATAGAATGCCTGCTGTCCATGATTTTGTACTTTCAAAGCTACGCTAAGATAGAGCAGAGACCAAACGTTTGGACCCGACAATGGACGGGCTACAAACAAGTACAACTATTACTATTTACGGGTTTAGGAGCTCCGCTGAAAAAAGATTTGGGTACAATGTAAAGCCCAACATTGAACTTTCCATGATAAACGAATGGTTTAGCTACCAACATCTCACCCATGGACTGAGGTAAACATGGGCATGGAGCTGGTCGGATTGTTCCGACCACGACCCACCTAGCGCAGTATATCGGAATCCGGAGCCAAACAAATTTATAGGAGATGAGAATCTTTTTCTACGTGGAATAGATTTGGTTTAAGATGTGTGGGGACAGGATAACATAAAATCACATTTAAGGTGTTTTCTTCTTTCCATTGATCATTTTTCCAAATCTTTTAAATATCTGAAACAATTAAAGTTCGACAATTTTCAAATATTATTATAGAAGTTATAGAAGTCTCACAATTATGCAGATACTAATGGCTTACATTGAGAAGATGGTGAGAAATGACAATCATGGCTAGCTGTTGCTATTAATGAACGGTGGTTAGTAACCACAGTAAATGCTAATGGAAAATGATTCCGCTTTTCAAAAATAGAAAATCATTTTCTCCATTTCCATTAAAATTTTCCGTTATGGTTAACTACAATTACCGACAATTAGTTGTAACATTGCCTTCTACCATTAGCTACCGTCAGAATAAATCACTGACTACAATATCCAAATTATTATAATAATATTTAATAATTTTAAGATTTCGATTATTGTAAATATTGAAAAAAAAAATCTAGAAAATGTTTTCTACAAAACAACTACATGGTACACCCTTGACTTTTAGGTATCGTTTGGTTACTCAAAATTTATAATATTGAATTGAATAAAATTTTTTATTAAATGTTTAGTTACTAGACAAAAAAGTTTAAAAAGACTGAATAAAATATTCAAAATTTATCACATATGGTACAAAAGTTAACTTCATTAGACAAAAACACAAGTATTGAAAATATAAATGTAATTAAATGAAAAATTGATAATATTAAGTGTATAAATACTAGATAATATTTAACAATGACGTTATACTATTTTACATGCCTTATACTTATACTGTCCAATTCTTCTTGTCCAACAACCAAACACTACCTTATGCTAGTTTTAAGAATGGGTGATTATCCTTCTCCAACCCTTACTACTCAACCTAAGAGTAGATGGCTAATGTAGTCTTTGTAATGATAGTATGACTAATGTGGAATAGGACACAACTAAATGAATATGTCCAACTTATTCGTTTCCTCACTCCAACATAATTTTGTATGATGGTACTCCCATAGCCCATTTACTTTTTATAATAGAATAAATCAAGACTAGAAAAGTTAGGCCATAATGATTACTATTTCTAGAAATAGACTAGAAATTTACATACCATTGTTTACTTTGTCTAATTTTTTGTTATAGGAAATACTTAGTCTAATGTTTACTTCATCTTATCTATTAGAGTATTAAATTAGAAATATTCAAAAGATATCAATATGCCTTATAATATCCCATAAATCAGTAATCAAGATATGAACATTTAAGTATTAGGACAAAACCCTATCCTTATACAATTATGGTCAATAATTGATCTACAGTATATGAGAGAATAAACCAGTTAGACTAGATACTTACCAGAAACATGATAACCCTAACCAAAGAATTCCCATACATTTAGAAGTCCATAATATAATAAGAATATTAAGAATATAATCAAAATAGTAAGAATTTATTCTATATGAAACCTTAAAGTCGAATTTAGGACAATTATATATAAATTAAGTGTTTTCGGGAAAAGTTATCTGGTTAAGTCCAAACCTTATGACTAAGATAGAAAAGTTAGTTGAAGTGGCTCAGTAAAGTTAGATTTTTTAAATGATTATCCAAAATCTCAATTTTGCCCCTAAAAATATGATTACTTAATATAGTACAAAATTGCTCGAAACCCCTAAAATTGAGCTCGAAATACGATGAAATTTTAAAGATAAGTTAATTAAGCTATGAAAAGAAATAATATAGTATAGATGTAGGGGTTCGATTAAAGTAATCACGTGCGTGTTGCATGAGTAGTGCGCTACATGTGGCTTCAAAGAAATGAAATAAGACTGTCACTTAAAAGGATGATTGAGTGAGAATAAAATAAGGAGGAAGAACAGGCAATCTCAGTATCTCAAATGCACAAGTGACAGATAAGGTAACCTTAGAGGATCTCAGACATTCACCTTATAACTTGAGCGAATGAGATTAATTTTTTGCTTAAATGCTATTTAATTTTAGAGAGCAAAGTTTTCATAGTAAAACACCATTTTTCCAATCTTTCTCTAAGAGCCCTTAATGATGAGGAAATATTAAGTATTTATAAGTTTTTAAGCATGATGATATCCGTTAGATCATCTAGGTGATCAATGAATGAAATGGAGCTTACTTGATTTATAGTTATCTAAAATAAGCTAGTTAATGGGTCCAAAGTCAATAGCCTTCCTTATATATGCATGAGTTTGCTTGAGAAAAGTTAGAGGCAAACGGATCGGTCCAACGATCCCTGTTCTAAGCCCACAAAGCCAAATCTCCCTAAATCTCCCTAAATCATCCCAATATGGACTGGACTCCTTAGGCTTTATCACCTAGCCTAAAGACTCAAGCCTAAATAAATCATGGGTTTATCTCAATATCTAATATAACAATTTTCAGCTCTCTACATTTTGCCTCCTGACCAAAAGTCCCTTAGATACATTCAAGGAGGTTTTAGGCATTTCTAGAAGTTGTTTCTTTAACCGTTATGTAGACGCATTGAATATTGACTTTACTTGCTTGATTACTTCCAATATTTACGAAATTAATGTTTCTTTTGGATCACTAGCAAGATGAGCATGATATATTAGTATTCATTTTACTACCACAGAACACATATTTCGATATGCTTTTGTATCGTACTATTGACTTATTACTTACATGACATTGATTTGCTAAATAATATATGTGTGGTGACTCTTCTTGGTATTTCTTTCTCATTTTACAATTATTGGCAGAAAAAATAAAATCATTGGAGTATTCACAAGAAATGTAGGGCTTTCATAACATCCCATCTAGCCATGTTATATGCATATATATATATATGTGTGTGTGTGTGTGTGTGTGTGTGTGCTTCGTTTATACCAGTAAATGGGGTAGTGCTGTTGTAAAGTGAAGTGGAGTTCTAAAGCATTGCAAAACGAAATAACAACATCCTTCCCCCCCCCGTCTCTGCAAAGATTGTAAGAGTTATGTTACGTTACGCATAAACAGCGTAGGGGTATGAGGGCAATGACCTTGTGGTATGGTAGATTTTTTTTTTACATGACCGTATAATAAAATAAATCTTCTCCTTAATAGCGAGTAATATATTATAATATCTTATTTCTAATAGATTAAATCTTTAATACTTTTGTCAGATCTTCATGCACAACTAAATATCACCAACAATATCTTTTCTAAATATACATACATACATACATACATATATATTATCTATTTGAGATCTTCTTCCTACCATCCTTTCTAACTTACATTATCATCATATCTCCATTCAAATTCAAATTTATCTTAATAAAAACCCATCAAAATCATATAAAGTCTTCCAATATCAAAAATCAAATCTTTTACTAACAATTGAGAAATGACAATATTTCGACTCTTGTTGATTCTTATCCTCATTGTATCTTGATGGGTTTGTTCACAAATTCTTGATAGTAGAGAATTTTATTCTCTTAATTTCCTATTTAGACTTATATTAAATCTTCCATACACATAACTTTGCTTTTCTCAAACTCTTTCAGCTCCTCTTTTCTATTGTATAATTGCCATATGTCAAATTTGCCACTTCTAGGAATCAGGCACATAAATAACATAATGAGTATCTCGACAAGCTCAGCGGAGTATACATGCATCAAATAATCCCCCGACCTTGTTCATTGCTTTATTTTGAGGTATACATTTGCTTGTATCAAATTTTATTGCTACGATTGCTAGCGGAGATCTGTTAAGTTTTCATGTCTTACGTTTAAATGTTGACGTGTTTTATCTATTCTTTTCTGTTCTCACCTAGAACTATTTGTAGAGTTAAGTGGCGATTTGAATTCTCTTCGTCCCTATGCTCTTAATTCTTTTACTTTTTCTTCTTTCTTCTTGTTGGTTCACCATGAAGTTATTGTTGTCATGATTCCTCCTTGATGTATATGTCTAGTTTTCTTGATTCTTAAATTGTTGTGTTGTTGCTCATGCTTTAAATAATAAAAAGAACTAAAATTAGCCATATTGAGTTCAAGGGCAACTTTCTCATTATCCCATAGTCAGGTGGTTTTGATATATATTTAGTATTTGCTTCGTAGATCCTCAGTCGCTAGCATCAATATCTATTCTCTTCATAGTTCCTCAGTTGTTGGCATCAATTAATAGGATCCTCTTAATATGGTTCATGCTTATCTTTAGTTAGATCTGGACCATGTTTGTTCAATGTGTAATATTTTCCAAGTAATTACTAAAATCTAAAATTTCACGTTTGGCAAATTAGCTTTTAGACTTCTAAAGTGTTGACTTTTTTTTTTTTGTTTTTTTTCCTTAAACGCTTACATATTTATATACAATCAAAATATTTCTTTTGAGAGATCCATGTGACAAGGAAATCAATATGACTTGTTGCTCTTCTTGAGCCAATTCATATCTTTAATTTAGATTAAGTAATGATAACATGACAACCCACCAACCCCTCCGCCCCCCTCCCCCCTTCCTCCTCCCTTTTTTTTTTTCTTCATTCATTTAGAGGCAATACGAATCGACAACAACAATGAATTGCAAGAATAATTAACAGCTGTGCCAATCTTAGATCCATTTGACAATAACAATCAGATCATGGCTAAATCATAATAAGATTGAGTTTCATGAACAATGATCACCCAACTTTGCCTATGATAAAGTAATTCTTCCCAAATTTTCTTGAGAGCAAGTTCTTTTTTTTTTTTTTCTTTTAAGATAAATGCCGAAACCAAGTTCTTTAAGATAATGCTATGATATGTCTAATTCTACCTCCATCCACTTGTATTCATGAGAATAGATTGCATGAAATTAGATGTTGAATAGTTTCCTTATTGCTTTCATATAGTTCCTTCTTTCTTCATTTTCTTTAAAATGCCTACCCAAGTAAGAGCTCATACTTATTTCACTTGTTGAACTTTACTGTGATGAAGTCCTTGCCACATGACAAAAGTTGTGAGTTTTTTTTTTATTTATTTATCTTTTGTGTTTATTCTAGAGAGTAGAAGACGGCAACCTTCGTTATTGAAATAACAACTTTTCAAATTGTACAAAGTTCTCCTATTGGATAATAGCGAATTTCACTTGTACTAGCAATAGCGGTGTGACTTTTGTGATTTGCAAGGTCTTAATTTCTCCACTCAAAGAAGGGAGTGATACTATTTTTCTATTAGCAAAAGAGATGAAGACTAGTCTAAGTCAAAGCTTAGAAGCCGTGAAGCTAAAAGACTTATTGGTATATTAAGATAAATGTCCACCACCCATCTCGTGTCCTTGGGATAAGTGATTGGACAAGACTATCTCTAAAGATACGTTTTGGGACAAAGCTAAGCGTTGAGAAGCTTGTACAACACCTCACACTGATAGTGGTCTCCAGCTCATCAAGCGCGAACCTTATGCAAATGCTAGAGACACCATCAAGGAGGATTCAATGCTGTGGTTTAGAAATGGGAAGAGAGAGCTACCACTTCACATTCTTAGAGGAGCCACCCTCCATATGGGATAACTAGGTAGCATATATTGTAGACAAGCTGGAGTACATAACTTTTTGAAGAAGACTAAAGTCCTACATTCTATTACCACTTCCACTCAATTGTAGCTCTCCACTCGATTGTAGTTCTCACATGCGAGTGGAATGGAAGTATAGTAGGCCATTATTTTATGATGGAGTATCCAAAATTTCTGAAGACATCATCCATAGATATTTAGAATTCAACATTGTTGCAAGAATGGTAGGACTTCTCCTATTATTGGGATGTTTTGCTTCAATCATTCTTTTCTTTGAATACAATGTATGTCTTTTTTTGCTAACTTCTTCCGTTATTCTTGTAGGAACAGTATCATAATTCATTGCCCCTAATTAACCTCAAAATATACTTTGAGAACCAAAGTTAGCTAAGCAGTTCCTTGGTAGGAAACTGACTTCCAATGAGCAAGCTTCAAGCATTGCAAGTCCTTACAGGCCTTAAGTGAGCGAGCCTCAAAAACATTAAGCTTTACATGGGGGAGCCTTGAGTAAGAAAGCCTCAAGCGCAGTAAGCCCTAGTAGGCCTCAAGCACTAAGAGGAATTCACTAAGTAGGTTTTGAATGAAGTAGGTCCCAATAAGCCTTAAGTAAAAATAAAACTTGCATACAACAAGCCCCAATAGGCTTTATGTGCAGTAGGCTTATTCCGCATTAAGCCTTGGCAAGACTGTAGGATCAACATTATGATGTTAGTGTTTTGATTCCGCATTGAGCCTTGTACAACTTGGATGGGTGTATAAGTGGATCGTATTACCATAAAGCTATAGCATATGGTTTCTCTTGAAAAAGACTAAGATCCTTGCTACCATCACTACTTTCACTCAATTGTGGTTCCTACATGAGTGACATGAAGGCATTGTAGGCTAGGATCTACCAGTACATAACTACTTTGACAATTCTTGCATAAATGTTAGATGCCAAAGCATTACCTTGGGCTTAAGGTGTAGAAGCCAAGATGCCAAGGCATCACCTAGACATAAGGCATAGAAGCTAAGATGCTAGGCATTACTTAGGCTTCAACTATAAGAGTCGAGATGCCAGTGCATCACTTGGGTTTAAGGCATGCAAGCTGAAATGCTAAGACGTTGCTTAGGCTCGAAGCGTCAGAGCCAAGATGTCAGGGTATTGCTTAGGTTAAGGCGTAGAAGCTGAGACACTAGGGTAATACTTAGGCTTAAGGCATAGGAGTTAATATGCCAAGGCGTTGCCTAGGCTTAAGGTGTAGGAGCTAAGATGCTAAGGCGTCGCTTGGGCTTAAGGTGTAGGAGCCGAGATGCCAAGTCATTACCTAGGCTTTAGGTATGGAAGCTAAGATGCCAGGGTGTTACCTAAGCTTAAGGTGTTGGAGCTAAGATGCTAAGGCATTGCTTGAGCTTTAAGCGTAGAGACCTAGATGCCAAGGCGCTGCGTGGGCTTGAGGCATAGGAGTCGAGATGCCAGGGCATCACTTAGGCTTAAGGAGTGGGAACCGAGATGCTAGAGCATCGCCTGGGCTTGAGGTGTAGGAGCCGAGATGCTAGAGCGTCGCCTAGGATTAAGAGAGTAAGATATAATACATAAAAATGAGTAAGATAATAAAAGTTTTATTATTATGTAGTGAAATTCATTCTTTATTTACAAAAGCAATGCTATAACTTGAACCCTTTTTTTCTTTTCAATACCTAATGAATCGCTAATCACTTTCAAACCACTCATGTGCTATCACATGGGTATCATAGCTAGGAAGCAGGTTGTTGCGAATGTCATTATCTTCAATGACAAGCTCCATATTTTAAATTCTTTCATGAAATATCTTTCTTAAGTTTTGGCAATCCTTAGTGGGATGTTTTATTGTTTTATGAAACCGACAATATTTAGGATTTCTTCTTTCATTCTCTGTAGGTTGGCTCTCAACTCTTGGCAACTTGATAGCTTCATCCTACAGCCAATGGTTAAGGATGGCATGTATCTTGCTCATTGGGCATGGAAACAGAAGAGTTTCTATATCTTTCTTAAGTCTCTTACTGGCATTAAAGTCCTAACTACCAGTTAAGGACACGAATGCTACTCGTTTGTTAAGCTTGCTACTTTCCTTCCATTACCTCATAATAGAGTTGTTTGTCCTTCATACATTCTTAGCGAGTGCAGCAAAAGAACACAGGGAAAGGTTCTCCAGGTGCACAGTATATTCAGAGAACATCCCTTAGATATAGATCTTCATTAGTTCTCTTTCATTACAATTATCTTGAATGTCTAGAGTACGTTCTCTAAAGTACTCTATATAATCCATCAGATCTTCCTCTTGGTTTTGTCATATTCTTCCCATATCTATAATTGTGACTTGCTCCTAAGTAGAGGAAAATTTCTCTAGGAAGAGCTTGCACATAGTTCCCCATGAATCAATTGATCCTGAAGGGAGGTTGACATACCAAGTGTATGCCTTCTCTGTTAATGATTTAGAGAATTTTTTAAACTTTAGGTCATCATCAAGCCTATAAGGCTTCAAGGTTTCAATAAATATTAGGAGGTGTTCCTTTGCACTTCCTTTTTTGCCATTAAACAACATGAATTTAGGACTTACATAATCCTTAGGATATGGCTTTGTTGCAATATGTTAGTGATATAGGAGTTTTAACTCCGGTACTCCCATAAATGACCTAGCTTGTATTTCTCTCATATAAATGTTCAAGTCTTCCTTTGTTATAAATAAAGTCTTTATAATAGAAGCTGTGGACGTAAGCAACGGAGTAAGGGAAAGATTGGGATGAGAAGTAGATCCTCCTAAAATTAGGATGGTAGGATTAGATGAAGGAGCAAGCACCCGTGAAGATGAAGAGCCACCTAAATGAACTCTTATATTCTATGGTGTAGGAG
The DNA here is from genome assembly GCA_024138015.1 of Lumnitzera littorea. Classification (NCBI taxonomy): domain Eukaryota; kingdom Viridiplantae; phylum Streptophyta; class Magnoliopsida; order Myrtales; family Combretaceae; genus Lumnitzera; species Lumnitzera littorea. Next base: position 14,149,681 of record JAMXBB010000009.1, on the reverse strand, counting down.
TTAGTTGTCGTACAGATTCTAATAAGGGTTTCCTCACCTCTTTCTTGATGGAGATCTTCCTCATTGGCTGGAGGAATAATTGGTTAAGTTGAGATAATAACACTTGGCTATGCAGTAACCACAGGATTTGGCAAAGTCATACCTTGTTACACAGCAGTGATGGTAGCCATCTTGGTAAGGATGGGTTGGAACATAGTCATGAACTGATTTAAAACCTTGGTAGCTTCTTGCATTGTCTGCATCATCTGTATGGGATCTAGAGGAGCCTCAGGTACTGAATAGTTTTAGTTAGTATTCTTAAGTGGTAGGAGTGGATTTTGCTTGGTAAGCTCAACATTAGTGTTGAGCTCTTGGAACGTAGTATCAAACGTACCAGTTGTTCTCTTCCTAAGAGGTGCCATGTCTCTACAATCACTCTTCCTTGGTGGAGTCGCGAAAATGTTGATGTAGAGGTTTGATTGAAGTAATCACATGTGTACTACGTAAGTAGCGCACTACACATGGCTTCAAAGAAATGAAGTAAAACTGTCACTTGAAGGGATAATTAGGTAAGAATAAGGTAGGGAGGAGGAATAGGTAATCTCAGTGTCTCAAATGCATAAGTGACAAACAAGGTAGCTTTAGGAGACCTCAAGCGTTCACTTTTTAACTTCAACGAATGAGATCAATTCTTTTCCTAAATGCTATTTAATCTTAGAGAGCAAAGTTTTCACAGTAGAACACCGTTTCTCTGATCTCTCTCTAAGAGTCCTTAATGATGAGAAAATACTAGGTATTTATAGGCTTTTAGGCATGATGGTATCCATTAGATCATCTAGGTGATCAACAGATGAGACGGAGCTTGCTTGATTCATGATTATCCAAAATGAGCTAATTAATGAGCCTAAAACTAGTAGCCTTCCTTATGTGCACATAAGCTTACCTAAGAAAGGTTAGAGGCAAACAGATTGGTCTAACAATCCATGTTTCAAGCCATATCTCCATGAATCATCCCAATATGGATTGAACTCCTTGAGCCCTGTCACCTGACGCAAGAACTCAAGCCTAAATAAATAATGGGCTTATTTCAATAACTAATATAATAATTTTCATCCCTTTATATATAACATAATAGACTATGTGAATATATATGTGTTTTTATGAGCATACCCAATATAAATAATAGTTATACCCGTAAATTAACTCGAAAGTTTAAAAATATATAATACATAATGTTATATGACTTTGACTTGTTAGCTTTCAAGTTTATATCTTTTATAGAAAAAAAATATATATTTATAAGTTATGTCAATATATGTAAAATAATTTATACTGATGTTACTAGTAATCACAAGAATATGGATTTTAATAATAAAATAATGAGTATAATAATATTACTAATGACATGAGATAATATATAAAAGTAGTCAAATTAATATAAACCTAATTGGCCGAATATCCCTTCTTCATTAGATTGATTGAAAACATTCATAGGTGTAAGAATATTTGAATTATATCTAAACATAGATATATAATCATATAAATTAATAAGAAATTAATTGAAAAATTTAATACTTAAGAGATACTCTATAAATTATGATTTATGATAACGTTCGTAGAATTAAGTCGAACTTTTATGATTGGGAGAAAATTTTAACGAAGTAACCGTATAACTTAAAATTTTACTTTAAGCTCATTTATATGAAACTTTCTTAAAAATATTAAGTTTATTGGATCTAATCGCTATAACGTAGAGTTTCATAATTTTATATATAGCTTAGGATAAATAATTTAGAATCAACTACGTAATCTTAATAATTAGTATTAGTGAGTAAAATATTGTAGAAGATGTATATAAATAAGTCCTAAATAATTAATATAACTTAACTATATATTATACATTACTAATATTTTTACTAATAATTATGTTAAAATTGACTCGAAATAACGATATGCAAAAAAAGAAAATTTCGACTATGAATTATTCTTTAGTAATAATACTGGTTATGAAAAGAAAGAATATTCTTTGAATATTTTAGGAATTAAATAGGTATTGAATAAAATATACTAAATTTATTAAAATATCTAAAAAGAATTATATATATTTCAATCACCTTATAAAGGTAGTAAAATTTGTACATAAATATGTGTCTTTACGCCACCTAGAAATAGAATTAACAGGATAGGGCGACAAAAAGAGAAGAGAGGGGAAGAGAGAAAGAGAGGAGAGAAATGGCAAGAGAAAAAGTAAAAGAAAAAGAAGAAGAAAAGAGGACTAAAAGATTTATTTTTTGGTGTTGGATACGTTCAAGTAATCTTGTTTATATAAATTATAAGTGTTATTTTTTTTATTTAATAGTTATAAAAAAGAGACATCTGTTATCTTATTATTTTCTTAAATAGAGCATTTTATCTATACCATTTCACTCTTTTTGAACTATAAACTTAAAATATTAATAGCTGTAAGACTTATATATTATTAGTACTGATTCTTAAAATGAGTGAATCTCTATAAATAATCATTTACTAAAATTATTTTTACTAATTTAACATTATTACTTCCATAAAATTTGAGTGCATATTATTATATTATGTTTTGTTGCAAAATTGTGTGGAAATATATTCTTCATTACATAAGACGATATCAATATGGTATTAGTTGCTATACAACTCTATCTATATGCTAGAATTAAAAATACTTTTTAGAGACAATCTTTTAAACAAATATGTAACGCGTACAATTGAGTTCATATAAACTCCATGATACTAACCTTACAAAAATTGAATCACTTTAGGTAATAAACCAAATGTTTTCTATAATATTATAGAAAATATCATCTTATGACAATTTTTCCGTAATTAAAGTATAATATAAACAATAGTAAATACATTTCGATATAATCGAAATGATATAATATAAATAGTAGTAAATTGCATATATTAGATATTATTAAGTATATTACTATAACCTATATAATAAAATAAAATACTCAAAATATATATGTGTATATATATAATGCGTGTATATATAAATATATATACGGAACTCTACTTAATAACTGTGTAAATAATATCTCAACTAAATACTATATAAAACCTTAATATTTTCGTAAATCTTATGAAAATTAAATATAAGCTTTGATATATATGTAGGACTTCCGAGTGAGTAAAGCCCTAACATTCCAGATGTGTTGGAGCGAGCTTCAGTATAGGTAAGTGGGATCAATACTTTATAACATTTTGAGATATTATTTCAAAATATCTAGAGACTTTGGTATGTATTAACTTGTGATTGTAGTTAGCTGTTTATGCGTATGTAACGCTTATAGTTGAGTATCGATTTGCTGTAATGGGAGTTAAGCTCCACGTTATGGTTGTTCTGTGAATATTATTATGCTTGAATTATTTGAACTTAATTAATCACCCTAAAAAGATGAATTAACTCAAACTCATCTTAATACATAATCTAATATGCATTGTAACCTGTTAAGGGTAACTACTAAGATTCTCAGATCAAACACGGACTCCTTTCAATGAGAATAGTTGAAATAGTTCTTTCCCCACCCTTAACCGAACTAAGTGACAGGAGAGGAGGTCACGGTAAAGTTGGGGGCTGTAGTTTGAAGGTGGTCATGGGAGGAGAGTGTTCTTCATTGTACAAGCCTTGGTTTGGTCTAGATTCATGAGTATGCAACATTAATCTCCTCAACCTGGATTAGAGCGTGTGTAATTTCTTTGATCTCATGATGGATCAGATAATATCGTGTGATAGCATACACTTATGCATGCATTGCATCTAACTCACTTGGTTTAGAACTCTACTTGTGATGTACTGGTTGTATACTTCTGTCTCCGCTCCACTTACTGAGCAAGTTGTCACTCATTCCCTTATAGTTTGTTTTGTAAGTTCCAAGTAGATTACAAACATCTACCCAAAACCAAAGCACTAGTAAACCAAGACGGGAAGTGAGATGTAATAGGAAATGGCTGGTTATTGCCCTTAGTATTAACTTTCTTATCCTTTAAAAAAACTACACAAGACTCTTCAAAAAGCTTGGTAGTTTTCAATATTCTAGTTTGTATATGAAATGATAAGTATTTATAGGATTTACTACTACTCTTTTATAAGGTCAAATTACAAATTTGTTTTTAACAAATTATTTCAAATGATGATTCCACATGTTTATATCAAACAAAAATCAAATTAGATGCTTTAAATAGGTAAAGTCAAGTACACCCAGTGTAAACTAGGTCTAAGATATATGTTCTTCTTTTACTTCATTTCTTAACTTTATTTATTATGTTAGTATTGCAGTTGCAAATAGAAAATAGTATAGATTAAGTGTAATACTTACGAACAAAGGGCTCTCCTACCTATTAGGTTTATATTTTTAGTCAAGCTCTTCCCTTAAACTTGAGATTTAATGTTCTTATTGAGTGACCAGCCCTATGAAAATTGTAACTTAGAAAAGGAGCATTTGAGATAGGGCTACATGGGAAAGGGCTACCTAGTGAAGTGAAGTGTGAACTATCTAAAGTGGAGCTATTCAAAGTAGGTAGTCCATAAGGAACAGGTTGGGATACACAACTTTCCCTTTTTTCCCTTTATGAATAGGTATTTATCTTCTCTGTGATAATCATCAATAGCTTGACCATCCTTGCATCAAGCATAGATTGAACCAAAGTGAGGGTCTTTGACATATAAACCTATAATCACTGAAAATCTAAGAAGTCTTGTTTGGAGCTTGGCTAAGAGTGTGTGTCGTTGCGATAAGGCATTAGGCACTACATTGTTCTTGCTAGTCTTACATTTAACAACATAATAAAATCCCTCCATGAACTTGATCCATTTAGCCTATCTCTTGGATAGCTTTGATTGACTCTTCAAATATTTCGGTGATTCATGGTTGGTATAAATCACGAATTCTCGAGGCAACAAGTAGTGCTGCTAGACAGAGAGAGCTTAGATTAAGGAGTAAAATCCCTTCTCATATGTAGAATAATTTAGTGATACTCCTCAAAGCTTTTCACTAAAATAGGCAATTGGTCGGCATTCTTGCATTAACATTGCACCTATACCCAATCAGATGCATTGCACTCTACTTTGAACACTTTATTAAAGCTTGAAAGAGTTAAGATAGGAGCAATGGTCTACTTTCTCTTCACCTCCTCAAAATTCTATTGCTTCTTCTCTCCTTATTGGAATTCAATGTTCTTCTTTGATAACTCTATAAGTAAGGCTACAATAGTATTGAAATTACTTATAAGACAATCGTAAAATGATGCCAAGCCATGAAAACTTCATATGTTGGTAGAATATGTCGACATAAGCTATGCAGTAATCGCCTTCACCTTCTCTTTATCGACTCATATGCTACCTCCACTCATAACAAATCCTAAGAAGATCACCTTAGGTCAACAAAAGTCACATTTCTTCATATTGGCATATATTTTTTCAGCTTGGAGCTTGTTAAAGACTGCTTAGAGGTGATCACAGTATGTCTCTAAGGTAGAGTTGTAAACAAGAATATCATAAGTAAACAAACTTTCTGATCAGTTCTTTGAGTATATGGTTCATTAACCTCATAAATTTGCCAACACATTTGACAATCTGAACGACATAACTAGACACTCATACAACCCATGTTGAGTCTTGAATGTGATTTTCCACTCATCCCCTTCATGCATTCTGATATGATAATACCTAGACTTGAGATTGATCCTAAAGAAGATCCTTGCTCCATTTAGCTCGTTAAGCATGTCATTAAGTCAAGGAATGGGGTACCTACATTTGATTGTAATATGATTGATGGCTCAATTGTCCACGTACATTCACCCTGTTCCATCTTTCTTTGGCACTAATAGGGTCAATATAGTGCGTGGGTTTAAAGATTCTCTCACATATCCTCTCACATATCCTCTCTTTATCAGCTCATCTACTTGTCTTTATAGCTCGGTAACCTATTCAGGGTTCAACCTATATGTTGATTTGTTTGGCAATACGGCTCCTAGTTGTAGGTTTATAGCATGCTCGATCTCTTTGATCGAAGGCAGACCACTTAGCAGTTCATTAAGGAATAGGTCAATTAGCAAACTTCTTTAACAAGTCATTTACTTCGATAGGTAGTTCATCTTTTAGATCCTTCAATTCAAGTAACCTCCTAACTAATAGAAAGGTTGACTCTTCAAGCTTTGTCTCTCTCAACAACTCAGTACATGTCATTACTAGGGTTTCCTTCTTTAGGGCCTGGCTAAGCTGAGTTTGCATTGTTTTAACTTACTTGGTAGACATAGGATTCAATCTAACCTTCCTTCCTTCATGTTAAAAAAAACAAATGTTTCTTTTCCCACTGTAAATCACATGTTGGTCAAACATCCATGGTCTTCCTAGAAGGATATGTAAAGCACCTATAAGCAATACATCACAAAGATATTCATCCTAGCATTTTCCAATACAAATAGGCATTGCTGCTTGCTTAGTCACTTATAAAGCTTTGTAAACACCCCATTTTGCCCTCTTTATTTTATTTTATTTTATTAAGGGTCTTAGTTTAGAAAAAATATAAAAAATTGGAAAATTTAAGAAAATTACAAAAAATAGAAAATTTGAAAAATTTAAATAAAAAGTAAGAGAAAAAAACAACAAAGGAATTTAGAAAAATGCTACGATTCATGCTTTTTGTTTTTATTATTATTATTTTTAGTTAGTTATTTTTATTATAATTAAAAAAAAAAAAGAAATAAGGGATCGGACTAGGTTTTAAAACTTAGTCCACATAATTGTTTGGCAAGGCATAAGGCCTTGATTTATTCTTAAATGGCAATAAGGGGTATACCTAGCGCGCCTCATTCTTTTTGAATTGCATACATGGCACGTGCCCCACACATGACTTGCGCCCCCCATCTTCTTCTTCTTAATTTCCTCCTTGATTTCAACTCTTGCTTTCAGCTTTTTCCATCTTATTTGGGTCACTTCAAGACATTTTTTGACTCCATTTACAACACTATTTCACCAAATTTATGGTGAAATAATGTAGTACACTTGGTATACTTTGAATTGGGATAAAAAAATGTCCAAATTCAGCCATTTAAGCAACCTAAATCAAGCTTGAAAATTAAAAAAAAAAATTGATTTCGAATCGATGTTCATCAATAGACTTTCGAGCTTTCCAGGCTTAATCATTGATGGATTAGTATAAATAGGAGCACTTTGTTCATTCTTAAACACACAGAAGATCGAAAATCATCTCTCTCTCAATCTCTCTTTGATCCACTCTCTCTCTTCAAATATCTCTCTCTGGGCATTTCCTTCCAAAACAACCACCACAATTGACTTCGTGGTGGCCAAAACCCAGATCCCAACTCTTTTGCAAGCTACAACTACCACCACCCTAACATACCTTCAACTACCACTCTTGAGAACCACTAAACGGCCAAATTAGATTGTGGCATCTGTCCTCCTCTACACAATCCCCTGCCACCCACCCACCCCCCTACTCTAATTATAATCCAAAAAACATGAAAACACTTTCTCCCTCTTGATTCGACATTTGGAATGATCTAAATCACCTCGACAAAGTTGCTACCAAAGAAGAGACCCGAGCCAACTGGTTTGCATTTTTTTACTATTTATTTTATTTTATTTTTCACCCATGTATTTGTAAATGTAATAATAAATAAAAGAAAAAGAAAAGAAAAATAAAGAGAAGAAAAAAAAAAAGAAAGAGAAAAAGAGAAAAGCTTGAATTTATCTTCTTCTTTTTTTCTGTTTTTGGTTAAGATTTAAATTGGAAGAAATAATGATGAATAATAACAATAATAATAAAAATACAATAAAAATATGTTAGTGAATAAAAACCATTTTATCACTTAGAAAATCGGTTTTCTAAAATTAAAAATAAACAATCATTTTTTTCAGAATTAGGGATTTTTAGGATTTTTCCAGAAGTAAAATTTCCAATTTAAGACCTTTTAAAAATTTCCTTAAATAAATCAAATTAGGTTAAAAATGTAAAGCCGATGTATCTTCAAAATTAAAACAAATCCAACATACTAAAATTTTACCAAAAAAAAAAAAAAAATACATACATCTAATCCTAAATAGTGAGTATACAGATACCTATGAGGCGATGATAAAAAACGAAAAAAAAAAACCCATTTTTCCACTTTAGTTTAAATTAGTCAATTCGTTTACCAATAATTAAGTTTTGCTTTATAAAGTAGTCTTTTTGAAAAGTGATTTTTATGATTAAGACTAAAATTGAAAAATCGATGGTACTTATAAGGATTTAAAAATCCTAACCCTTAGACCCATTTCTTTAGTTTTAAAAATCTTTTTTTTTTTAAATTGGTTTTATCGATACACCGGTAACTAGGTTGTAACTAATCGATCCAATTAATTATAACTTAACTCTTTTTCCTAACTCCAATTAGGTAGCAACTCTAAAATATTTTCAAAGTTAAAAGAACCATTAATCGGTTTAAAGAAGACTAATTTATAAAAATTCGGAAAAAATCAGATTCAACAAGCTCCTTTGTCACTAAGCTAGTGTAATTTATGAGGTTTAGGGTGAGGTTTAGTCAGCAACTTTAATTGTTGGACCATAAAGGTAGATGCTGCATTAGTGTAGCTTCTATTATCAACTATAAAAAGTATACAACATCCCATTAACCTTACAGCCAGTAAACCTTATAAAGTTATTGGTTTTAACCCTAAATTGAAATTGAGTGCTATAAATAATCTCATGAGTCAATAAAACTAAGTAAGACAAAAAAATTTATTAAAATATGAATTTGAATATATTATAAGTAATAAAAACTATAGAATTTTAATCGAAACCTAAATCGCGTATGAAAACCTTAAACCCTATATATATGTAAATACTCAAGATTGAACCCAAATTTGACAAAATCCTAAAACTATAATTTTAATCTTATAAAATGAATAATTATACCCTACAATAATAAAAAAAAAAAACTTATCGAATACAATTATCAATTAATACTTGTAATTGTGTAAAATTATCAACGAACACATTGAAATAACTTTTAAATATTATAAATGTAATGGTTAACAATTAAATTAATAAATTTTATAAAAATTCAATATTATTTATCTCCATAACTTTTTTATTTGCCACATGAACTTCCAGAAAATTTCGACCGATGATGTATACTTGATTTTCACCATGTGCTACTTATGTGCATAAAACAAATCTAATAAGATAAAGGCCTTGTCTTGTCACTTAATGATAATATCTTGTCTTGATTTTTTTTTTTTTCACATCATTTTTTGCCCATTTTCCCTAGTTGATCACATCTAGAAACAAGAAGCAAACACATATTTTCCAACACAAAAGCACAAACACTACAATTCCTTACTTATTTCCAAATCGTAAAGCATTACTCTTCCTTTGTCCAATTTTTTTTTTTTTTCTACTTCAAAGGCAACGATTAAAGTAAAGAGAAGAAGAAGGAGCTTCTAATCCATATTTCATCATATCACTAAGAGAATAGATAAGTAGTATGTGTATTATATTTATTTTGTAATAAGTATTTAAATGTATTATTTCATGTACATATATTTCATAGAATTTCATATGTATTATAGGTGTATATAGTAAATTTATAGGTATTCTATTGTTATTTACAAGAAAAATCTATGTACATGTATTGGGATTTTATGAAAAATTGATAGTATACCATGTACATGTACTCATAAGTGCATAAATACTTAGAATATTCATGTATACGTACAAGTTATATTTAATTCTACAAATAGTTAGTAAAAAGAATTTGTGTATATGTACATATATATACACATGTATAATATATGTATATTAGGTATTTTCATTATATAAGTGTGTGTACAAATAAGTGGCCAAAAATACATATATAGATATATATTTATAAAATAAAAAAAATACTTGTATAATATACGTATAGGTATATTATATACATATATATGTGTATAGTGTATATAGTATATTTAGGGATTATATTACCTAATTACATGAGTATATATACATGTATGTATGTATAAATAAGTGAAGAAAGCTAACTACATAAGTATATATATACGTATAAAAATACAAATGTTAAGGGTATAGCACATATCTAAGTATACAGGTATACCTAAATATTATATGTATAATATAATATAATACTAAATTAATAAATAAGATAAAATAATATATATATATATATAAGTATGTATAGATGCCATGAGGTTCAAGAAAATGGAAAATAATTAATTTGCAAAATTTAATAAAATACAATAATAAATATAATTATATACATATTACGTAAAAATATAAAATAGGAAAAAAATTTTCAAAATATGAAAAAAAAAATTCAAAAATGACACGGGGCATCTTCTTATGCTGCTACATCATCATTTAATTAAATTCATAATTAAAAACATTAATTAATTAATTATAAAATTATTAAAATAGAAAAAAATGAAATAAATAAGTATTAAACCTTAAAAATGGCAAAATATATAAATTATAATAAAATAAACTCAAACATAAGAAAATTACAAAATATAGGCATTAGATACTTATTAATCATAAATGTGTAAAGAAAAGCTTAAAATAATCATTTATAGTTAATTAAGTTAAAATAATAAAATTTGTGATATTTTTACATCATAATTAAAAATACAGATTACAACGTTCAAAATGGACCTCATTACGAGAAAGTATATTCGAAAATGATAAAAATAGACAATAAGTTTATAAAAATCAGAACTAAATTGAAAAAGTTATATGCAATTGATGAAAAAGCTCAAACCAAGAATTTCATATAAATAGATAGGTAATTTAGTTAGTTAGTACTAAATATATGAATAGTTTAGTTATTTAACTTAAACACTTATTACTTCTCTTATCCCTAAATGTCAGGTGATCTTAAGATCAAGATTGACCTACCAACAGATTACTACAATCTTTGACATCGAACATGGCCGAATGAGTACTCCTAATGATTCCATACATGTTTATATATGTAGTTAGTGAATGTTAACTGAGATCTATAATTGGATGTTGTGTGGGGTTAGGTTGTGCATACATGTGATACCGTTTGATGATTGTGAAACTATTTTAAAATATGATAATGTACTATTTGTTGTATAGTGAATTCAATAGGATTCGATCTATTTATGATTTTGATTAATCACACAATAATTGGACTTAATGATAGTTGACTTGAATTAATTAAATCGAACATGCATAACCATGCATTACGTAACTAATTTCAGCCGTCACATTACACGGACATAATAAGAGGCCATATGGGGGTTAATATTAAATTCCAATTATAGTGTTTTAGTACGGTGTACACATATAATATAACCTTATCCTGGCCCGCGAGGTTACTAGGCATTAGAAGTGCCAATCGCCTAGCTAAGAGTTGAGTCCAAAGACCTTCGTTTAGGAGTGAGTGTAGACTTCGAGAATCTACTCACAATCATACTTGAAACTGATTTTAATTAAAATTGAAAATAGACATACCCTTTATTTATTCAGAATACAAAACGTAGAGTTTCATTATTGTAGTAGTTCAAGTATGATACCCAGATTTGATTGTGCTGTATATACTCTAACCCTGACTTCGGAAGGTACTAAATCTGAGTTGCATGCAACACTTAGTTTCTTGTATGTATTTGTTTGGCATTCTGTATGAGCATGCATACATATGTTTGAATTAATTGATGAGTAACTTATTTGTAGTATGGTAGAGGGATATCTCACTAAACTAATTAGCTTATAACCTTATAGATTACTTGTGCAGGAGGACTTGTTTGTCGTTCCGGATCGTAGGATACCCAAGGTTAGTGGCTTATTTTTCGGTTGGTATAAGCATAAGGTTAGAGATGAGAGTATATCTCTATTTTTGCAGTAAGACCATGGAAATTTCAGATGTAATACTAAGCAATATTATTTTACCTTCTAGTACGATAAAGACTTAGTATATGTATTATGTAAATATGTTATAATTATGATTTGATAGTCATTTAATATATTTTTATTATGACATTACTTATGCCTACATAACTTTCGGGTTGTTAGTTGTAGTAGTAACCTTGTATGTTGCATAAAAGGTTGTCGATTGAAAGGATAGTCGATTGAAAGGGAAATTGATTGAAAGGATAATTAATCTACAGTCCTTTATACAATATACGACGCCTACCACAACTAAACTACCCCTTGGGTCGTAATATAACCAATGTGGAACAAGTTCTCATGCTATTTGTCCTCAAGTACTAAGCTCACACTCATTACTTGCCTTAGTACAGTAGTTACAGCATAAAGTTACTCTCTTCACCATAAATAACTTCCTCCTCCTCGAACTAGTCGGCTTATTCGGTTTCCTTCAATTCTTCAACTTCCTTGTTAGTGTTATCAACTTCGATGGTTGGCATTTTTCCCTTCACCACCATTACTCTTCTGTTTAGACATTGTGTTGCCATGTGACCAAATCCTTGGCACTTAGAGCACTTGATCTTGCTATTCTTTCTTCCTGAGTTCTATCCTTTCCCCAACTTCCTTGAGGGTTCCTTCTCTTCAGCTTGGGTAGCTAGAATAAGTCAGACGTCACTGACCTTACTTGATTCCAATGGCACTAGTTTACTCGAAACAGGTTGGTTAAGGATAACCTAACTAGCAGGAACTTAGAATCTACTTATTCAACATTACTTAATTCTCTAAGCAGCTCAAATTGTCTCATCCAAAGACCTAATATTCCTGGTCTCAAGAATATAACCTATTTCATACTTTAACTTAATGATAAACCTAGAGATAGTTTGGACTTCTAGCTTTACAACTTTGCATTAGATCATCAACATTTGAAGCTCCTTTGTATAAGCATCGACACTAGATCCTCCTTGTCTTAACTCTTGCAACCTTTTGAAAGCATCTTATAGATAGTAGCTTGGAACAAATGTCCTTTCCATCACTCTCTTCATCTCTTCCTAATCTTTAACTTCTCTCCCCCCTTGATAGGAATTAGCCTCCAACTATATCCAAGCCAAGGCCAAGCAAATGCCAGAAAGATGAAAGGAAGAAAAGGAATCACTTAGCATCAAGTTTATCGTCTGTCAAGAAGCTGAGAGACCATATGGCCAAGCACTCAAAGCCAAAGAACCATTCGGTATGGTATAGAGAGTTTAGCATCGACTAACTTTAGAACTTGACAATTATGGATCAACCATTCTAGTGTCTCAGCCAAGCACTACAAGATTTCGGGGACTTCTTCCCAAATGTGGACATCCAACTGCCGTCCCTACTCAATTCGGATCCTACTCCTTCTAGGACAAGCTGAATGACCGCTTGCCAACTTCTTCTATTAAACGCACAGTTTTGTATTCCTGTACATGTTTTTTTTTATTTTATTTATGGCCCAATTCTTTAAGGTTTAAGGTCTTATACATTATTTACAATTTTGCTACTAGGGTTTAAGACTTACTATAAATAGCAACATTTGTAAACAACATCAATATACAGACATACAAAATTAGATAGAATAGAATATTCCTACACTTAAAACTTCCCCTTTTGAGCAAGGCTACTCTTAAGCTCTTAGAGCTAGCCTTTTACCGGATTATTGAGTGTTAAACAAACTCTTTAATCTCTCTTATCGATCTTGTTCTCAAGATTATGTCGAACCCTTCATTTGAATAAGTTAATGAGTCGCATCAAACCTATCATTTGATACCCCGAGTAACATTTAGTGTTCATGAGTCATATCAAACCTTATTTTAAGCTCATTCCCTGATTCTATTGGTGTATTGGTGCATGATATCCATCCCCATTCTCACTTTTGGTTTCCCATTCTTAGTCAAAGCTAAATTGCCTCATCTTTGGTTTAAGATCTATTATACGCATTATCATGGTATCCGAGCTTTGGGGAGACATGCATGATAGTGTTCTTCAAAGTTTGTGTAACCATTTGAACATCTATTCATCGGCATTCCATAGTGTAGGGTGTTGATTATGTTTTAGTAGTCGTAATATTGTGCTGCAGTTGAGTCTAGTAACATTCATTTCAGTAGTTGATTCTAGTGTTTATCAGTAATGGTAGCTATAGAAGCCGAGTAGTAGTCGTTTCTAGGTTGCTGTAGTGATTTTGTTGTAAGACGTGTTTGTTCAATTTTCTCTAGAAATTGCTGTACAAACATGAATGTCTGAAGATAGTGTCAATAATAGCGGAGACAATCCTCGCGGAAGCTTGAGGAGACATGTTGGCAACTTAAAATATCATATTCAAAATCTCATCGACTTTATTCAAGAGCTTACTAGGTTAGTCAAAGGCCGTAGATGAGTTAGCCGAGGTGAAAGAAGGGAGCAAACACCCATCAGTAGAAGTGGTTCCAATGAGCTAGATAATGATGAGCGATAGTCAAGAAGAGTTTCCGAGTTGAGAAGAAGAGAAAACTAACCTGTGTTGAGAAGAAGAAACGATAGGAGTATTGAATCTGAAGCAAATCAAGGAAACTAAAGAAGAGAGCCGAAGCTGAGAAGGGATATGGCCAAGCAAAGCTCCAACAAAAGTAGTTGATCCAAGGTGAACTGACCAACTTAGAATGCAAGGGATGAACCCCGAGCACCTAGCCAAGGACTTGATAATATCAAGCTTAAACTGCTAACCTTCTATGGAAGTATCAGACCTAAAGAGTTCCTCGATTAGGTTCCCTAAGTCAAGAAGTTGTTCGAGTGCTACGAGTGTGACGATCGAACAAATGTTAAGTTAGCTTTGTTATTCCTTGTTAAATATGCAAGCCTTTGGTGGGATAAGCTAGTTGTTAAGTGAGAAGCCAAAGGAGAAGAGCCGATCAAAACTTGGAGTCTTATGAAGCAATTGATGAATCAACGCTTTGTGCCAACCTACTTCAAGCAAGAGATGCTACATGCTTTTCAGCACCTGAGGTAAGGTTGAACCACTATTGAAGAGTACTTGCAAGAGTTTGAAACCTTAATAACTATATGTGAGATTACCGAGCCTCAAGAATGTACTATTGCTAAAATCCTGAGTGGGCTCTGAGACGACATTGCTAATGTGGTCAAACTACAACCGTTCAACTCATTAGATGAGCTAATCAATTTAGCATTAAGGGTGGAGAGACAAAAGAGAAGACAACATCAAAAGCTGACTAGTTGACCTCAACAAGCCAGCCTTGAGCTTGAAAGGTATGTCGAGAGAAAAGGGCTAGAGAGGAGGATGGAGAAAGGAGAACCAAGTCGACCTAACCATGCCAAGACAAAGAGGGCCAAGAAAGAGAAGGCACTCGGCAACAAGGCCCGAGATGTGAAGTGCTTCAAATCCTTAGGCTACGGACATGTTACTTCTCAATCTCCAAATAAAGGGGTCATGGTCTTAAAGGGCAAAGGGCCTAAAGCTCAAGTAAAGAGTCAGAGTGACAAGAGTTCGAAAGATGAGTTGATAGACGAAGATGTCTATGTCAAAAATCTGGATGAACTCATATCCATAACGGACAAGCAAGCCAACTAAAACCAGATCCTGGATAAAGGGAAAATTTATTTCACATACGGTATCTAGTGAATGGGAAGACCTACTCCCTGGTTGTCGATGGAGGTAGCTGCACCAACATCGTTTCTACTAAGTTAGGGGAGAAGATGAGATTGCTAACCTACCTGCATCCCGACCCTAAGGATTGAAGTGGTTCAACGACAAGGGTATTGATAAGGATCAAAGGATTGATCCAGAAAGAAATAGCAATAAATCTCGAACGAACAGGAATGGGTATTCAAAAGAAAATGGGTACAAGGAATAGGAAGGTTTTTGATAGTGAATGTGAATAGATATAACTCACTAACACACAAACACAATTAGGGGTTTAAGCTCAAAATAAAGTTCAATACGACTCATGAACACTAAATGTTGCTCGAGGTTTCAAATGAAGGTTAGATGCAACTCACTAACTGGCTCAAATGAATGGGTTCACCATAATCTGAGAACAAGATTGATAAGAATGCAAGGACAATTAAAGAGTATAATCAACACTTGATCATTTGGCAAATGCTAACTCAAGTATAGCCTTTCTCGAAAGAGGAAAGTTTCACTCTCTATATATCTATCTATCTGTCTATCTATGTATAAGTATAAATGTTACTATTTATAGCAAGTCTTAAACCCTAATGGCAAAACTGTAAATAATATACAAGGCCTTAAACCCTAAAGAATTGGACCCATAAATAAAATGAAGGAAAACATATACAAGAATACAAAACTGTGCGTTTTACAAAATTTGGCATGCTTGGAAGGAGTAGTATTTAAACCGGATAGGGTCGGCAGTTGAATGTTTGGGTCCAAGAAGGGGTCCCTAATGTCTTTGGTGTCTTAGCCAAGACACCAAAGAGGTCAGCCAACAATTGTCGAGTCATAGAATCAGTCGGCATGAGTCTCTCTTTGATGTGCTGAGTGGTTCTTTGGTTATGATTACTCAGCTGCGTGATCTCTTAGTACTTTAGCTAATGATAGACATAATGCTGAGTGTTCATCTTCCTTCCTCTCGTCCTTCTGGCTGCAATTCAACCTCGATAAGCATTGATAGGCGTCGGCTTGGATGTGGTCGGAGGTTGATTCCCATCAGGTATGGTTCATGTGCATAAGAGAGCTCAGTTTGCATTCAAGGCTGGACAATACAAGGATGAGACTGACTTTGACGTAGTGCCTATAAATGCTGCAAATTTACTTCTTGGCCGACCTTAGGAGTATGACTAGAAAGTGATCCACGATAGCTTCCTCAACACTTACACAGTTCAGAAGGATGGGAAGAGCTATTGCTTAACCCCTATGAGTGTTGAGGAAATACAGAGACATTCGATACCCATGGTGAGGAGAAAAGGCAAGAGAAGTTTGTTCAACATCTCAACCCATGCTCAATGTTTAACATCAAGGACAACTTCCTTTTGGACCTTGATAACTCTAATTTTAAACATATTTTATATGGTGATTTTATAGCATTTCCCGTACATTTTTGGTTTTATTTAAAGAAATTGATACTTAATTGAGTAAAATGTTGATTTCAGGGTTTAAACGCGTTCTAGGCTCAAAAACGAAGAAAAGGAATCAAGTTTCACTCAATTCCGAGTTCAAACGAAGAAGTTATGAAATTTTGAAGTTGTGCAGAAATTTTGCCTTTGTGCAGAAAGTTACACGGCCTGGGGACACGGCCATGTCTCAGCCAGTGTCTAGTGACGAAAATAAAATCCATGAAATATACATATAAAAGGGGATCTTAGGGTTCAAAAGAAAGAGAGACATTACAGAAACAAAGAGACACAAGAGAAGAAAGGAGACTTAAGGAGAACATCAATCAAGAAGCGATAAGAACATCGATCAAGAAGCGATAACGACATCGATTTCAAGATTAAAGATTGTTCATCAAATCAAGAGGGGTTTTCATGTTTTATTTTATGTCTTTGATGGAACTCGTTTTTAGATTCATTATGATAGCTTAGAATTCAAGTATTTAGGATTATGGAACCTAGGGTTTCATGTGATTCTTGGATTGAATTATAATTTCAAGAAAGTTTCTATCTTTTCTTGATTCAATTATGTCGTTAATTATGGATTGATATTTCTAGAATATCAATATATGATATTATGCATGTTGATTGAGAAATTGCATGTGTAATTAGATCTTAGCATAATTGAAGGGAATTACATGTATACTTAGAGATAAGATACATGTTTCTTTCGGAAAGTTGATTGTTTGTATGGGAATTCATTATACATTAATGCAATTCTAAGTTATATTACTAAGTGAAGAGATTCCGGTAAATAATTTAGGATTAGGGTTAATATGCTTGAGAAAGATATTAGCTTTAATTGTGAATCCCTCCGGTCAAGAATCATAGAAACTAAATTGAATATATTTTAAAAAGGTTACATGTTAAACACTAGGGGAAATAATTCCTAAATACATCATTGCATACTTGAAGTCGTTAATAGTTTATTGCTTTCTAATTTGCGTAATTAAGTCTCATAAGTAGTTTAGTTGTTAATTTCAGTATTTTTAATTCATTCAACTCGACACAATTTTCCGGTTAGATAATAAAGCTAAAGTTAATATTAGTACTCAAAATCTCTGAGGGATCGACTCGGACTCATATCCGACTATATTAAAATTGATAGGTGCGCTTGCCTCGTATCAGACCTGCGGTAAAGTTAGGAATCAACTTCCAAGTATATCCAAGCTGAGGCCAACCTATTTCAAGCCAAGGCCAATCAGATGTCAAAAGGATGAGAGGAAGAAAAGGAACCACTTAGCATTAAGTCTGTTGTCTGCCAAGAAGTCGAAAAACCATATAGCTAAGCACTCAAGGCCAAAGAACCATTTAGCACAGCATAAAGAGTCTAGTGTCACTTTAGAACTCGGTAATTATGGATCGACCTTTTTAGTGTCTCAGCTAAATACTACAAGACTTTAAGGACTCTTTCTTGAACCCGGACATCTAATTGCCGACCCCACCCAATTCGGATCCTACTCCTTCCAAGACAGGCCGAATGACTACCTATCAATTTCTTTTATTAAACGCACAGTTTTGTATTATTGTACATATTTTCTTTATTTTATTTATGGTCTTAATTCTTTAAGGTTTAAGGTCTTATATATTATTTACAATTTTGCCACTAAGGTTTAGGACTTACTATAAATAGCAACATTTGTAAACAATATAAATATATAGATATACAAAATTAGACAAAACATAATATTCCTATACTTAGAACTTCCCCTTTTGAGCAAGGCTACTCTTAAGCTCTTAGAGCTTGCCTTTTGTCAGATTATTGAGCGTTGAACAAACTTGTTGCAAACCATGACCAAGAATAGACAATAACGATTGCTGGATGGGTCCAAGCTTGTAGAAAGCTCTAAAAAGGATTAATGGGAAAAGGTATGAAAAGAGTGATAAAGATGAATGAAACAGTAAGCAAAAACCCATGAACAGCTCCAGAGGATATGAAGCACTAATGAAACTTTCAAGGACTTATGACACAATTCGATATGATGCACAAATTGGTCCAGTAAGGTTATTCGTTACTTAACCTTGCTTAAGGGAAAAAATAAGAGTGACGCAGAGAGTAAACAAGCAGTATTTATGCAAGGATGAAGGTACTCAAGTGTATTGAAGGTAATTTAATGAGTTACAGCTACAAGTACAAGGGTATTTATACCCGTAAGTTAAGATAACTTGCCTAAAAGGGAAAAGACAATAAGGACATTTTCTAAAAAAATAATGTACATGATACAAAAGGGTAAAAATGAATATACAAGGAAAATAATCATTGGTGCTACAGATTCTTCACACGATTTTTTACACATGGCAATGCTACATTAGCGAGGTTGTTAGGGGATGCGGACAAAAGTACGGACAGGTGGGCTTGTCCAAGTAGAGATGACCTAGTCAATTCGAATTCTCTATCTCTCGGTTTCTTGACAAGGATAATGCTGAGTGATTGATCGACTCAACATTAGAGTAATCATCAACTTAGCATAACACAGAATAATAGGTGGTCATACGGTACGGCATCAAAGGTGACTCGGCAAGGAAGTACTTAGCTTCAGCAGGGATTAGTTGGAACATAAGGATTCATTGTGTTAGCCTCTTTAGTCGTCGAGCTCGGCTGTAGGTTAGAGGTCCCGTAGCTTGATTCCCATTACTCCTTTCGAATTATTTTAGATTTGGGATCAAATTCGAATGGCGTTCACTTAGTTCTCCGTCAGGGTGATATGGAATAAGTTAGTAATGTTGAAGGCGTCAGAAACCCCGTAGTCCTCAAGTAGTTCTAACCTGTAGGCATTGTCACTGATTTTCTGGAGGATTATGAAAGGCCCTCCCGCTCTTATAGATAATTTGTTCCTCCTCTTGTAGATAATTTATTCTTCTTCTTGTAGATAATTTGTTCTTCCTCTTGTTCGAGAACCATTCCTTGCTGAGGTGTAACCATACCAAGTCTCTCGGCTGAAATTGTTTGGCCAACCTACCCTTGGTCCTTTCTTGCATTCTTCTAGTAGCTTGGTCAATAACCCAAGTGACTTCGTCATAGATTTGCTGAAGAAATTGTGCTTTGGCCAAAGTGTCAGGGTCCTCTTATGTGGGTGCTAGTATAGGGGCATGGTCAAAAGGTAACTCAAGATTAAATCTATAGACCACCTTAAAGGGAGTCTATTTAGTGGTATCATGTATAGTTTGGTTATAGGTAAATTCAACCACTGGTAGGCAAACGTCCCAATCAGCCAAGTTCTTGCCTACCGTAGGTTGGAGCAATGACCCCAAAGTACGATTAACTACCTCTGTTTGGCCATTAGTTTAGAGGTGATATGATATACTGAAGAGTAATTTGGTTCCCAGCCAACACCATAGGGTTCTCTAGAAATGGCTCAAGAACATCAGGTTTCTATTGGAGACTATACTCCTCGGCACACCGTGTATTCATACAATCTCTTGTAAAAAAAGAAAAGCAATGGCCGAAACATCATTAGTTTTGGTATAAGGCACAAAGTGTACCATCTTATTAAACTAATCTACAACAACCATTACAGAATCTTTACCTCGGGCAATTCACGGCAGTCCAAGAACAAAGTCCATATTCAATTTAGTCTACGGCCTCGTCGGAATAGGTAGGGGCATTACTTTCCCTTGTTTGGCTCAGCACTTAACCTTTTTGCACACTGCATAGCTTTCCATAACTCGATGCAAATCTCTTCACATTCTCAACTAAAAGAATCGGCCATTCAATAGTTCACAGATCCTCCTCTCTCTAAATTGTCCAAAGAGCCCTTCGCTGTGGGCTTCCCTGATTAATAATTCTCGCAGGGAACAAGTCGGCACACACAGTCTCCCTCTTCAGAACAGATAGCCATCCTCTACATAATACTCGTCTACTATCCTCCCATCGACGCATCATGAAATTATTGCTCCAAAGTGTGGATCCCCAAAGTACTATTCTTTGATACTCGCAAAACCAAACAGCTTGGTCTGAAGTTCTGATAAGAGTGCATGCCTCCTTAAAAGGGCATCTGCAACTACGTTGCTCTTTCCTTACTTGTACTTTATCACAAAATTAAACCCCTCGAGGAATTCAACCCATCTCGCCTGCTGCTTCGACAACTTGGTCTGACTTCGGAGGCACCTCAACAATTCATGGTCAGTATATATGACAAATTCTCTCAGTAGTAAGTAATGTTGCCATACTTGTATTGCTCGGATTAGTGCCAAAAGTTCCTTATGATACATAGAGTAATTCAGCTGTGGTCTTCGAAGCTTCTCACTATGGTCCTTGAAGCTTCTCACTGTGGAAGGCAATTGGTTGGCCTTCTTGCATCAGGACAACGCCTATTCTAACATCCGATGCATCGCATTCCAACTCAAAAATTTTGTCAAAGTCGGGTAATACTAACACCGAGGTGGAGGTCAATCTTTTTTTTTTTTTTTTTTACGTTAGCAGAACTCCTCTCCTCCCTTTCTCCCCATCAGAACTCGATGTTCTTCTTTGTAAACTCGACAAGTGGTGTGGTGATGGTACTGAAATTCCTGATAAACCTTTTATAAAACAAAGCCAACCCGTGAAAACTTCTTACGTCAACACAAGTAGTAGGAATCGACCACTCAACAATTGCTTTGATCTTCTCATCATCAACTCGCAAGCTTCCTCCATTGACTACATATCCTAAGAATACCACTTCCTCCAAACAAAAGCAACACTTCTTCAAGTTGCCAAATAGTCTCTCGGCACAAAGGATATCCAAGACCGCTTTGACATATAGATGTCTCAGCATATGGTTCACAAGTCTCATGAAAGTACTCGGAGCATTGAAGAAGCTAAAGGGCATGCCTATTCACTCGTAAAGTCTATGTTGAGTCTTGAACGTAGTCTTCCACTCGTCTCCAAACCTCATGCGAATTTAATGGTAGCCAGACTTGAGATCAATCTTACTGAAAATCTTAGCTCCACTTAATTCATCCAATATGTCTTCTAGCCTCAAGATCGGATACTTGTATTTGATTGTGATTTTAGTTATGGCTCGACTATCAACATACATCCGCTAGGTTCTATCCTTCTTCGACACTAAAAGTGCAGGTATGATGCTGAGACTCTCTCTCACATAACCTCTCTCTAAGAACTCCTTGACTTGATGTTGGAGTTTAGAAGCTTGCTTGGGATTCATTTGATAAGCTAACTTATTCGGCAGTGCAACACCGGGTACTAAGTCAATGTAGTGCCCTATGCTTTAAGTTGGAGGCAACCCTTCAAGTAACTATTCTAGGAATAGGTCGGCATAGTCATCTAGCAACCCCTTGATTTCCTTCATTTCCAATAGTCACCTGACCAGCAATAGGGTCGGCTTATTAGCATTGATGGCTTCTCAAAGCTCGACTCTACTCATCACCAAAGCTTTCTTCGATCCGTAAGCGAGTTTTGTTTATAGTTTGTGAACTTCTCTCAGCAGCATTAGATTTAGCGTGATCTTCTGGTCATCCTTTTCTAGCATATACATGTTCTTATAGCCGTCATGTATAACTCCCTTATCAAACCACTACAGCCTACCCAACAACACGTGGGAAGTGCACATAGGCAGCACATCGCAAAGGATCTTAGCACAAATTTATTTTTAAGTACTCTCTTCATCTCGGGCCAGGTGTTAATCTCTTGGTACCCCTCTCTTCTTCTCATGGCCTGAAAATTCTTTCACTACATGGCGGTATATCTAAAAAATTTAACAACAACAGTCCTTACTTTCTCATAATCCTTATATTGATAGTAATCAAACACATGCTCTACCTTTTCTTCCCAATCCAGATACTCATTAGCATTCTCAAATCCATTAAAACTTGGAATCTGAAGCTTCACGTGGTTAAATGCTCTGGAGACTCGTACACGCTCCTCTTCAAAATACTCTTCTTCATCATCATTAAGCTCTCTCAGGTCTATCCTTCGCCTTACTTATCCGCCAACTCCCCTACCTTAAACTGGTTGAGCTGGGTTCTAACCTCTAACAGGTTAAGCAACTTGTGGAGTGTTTTGTGTGGCTTCAATAGGTCGGCAAGACAAGGCATGAATAGCTCGATTTAGATTTATCAAGAGATTAGCTACCTCATTACGTCTCTTTTCAGTGTTTCTAGGAGTTCCTTAGGATTGTCATCCATGGTAGACAACTCCATTGTCATCACCAGCACTCACATTCATATTTGGGTCTGTCATTTTTTTTTCTCACAAATTCAAAATTCAAACAAACACTTCAAAAAGTGAACAGCTAACACAACAGTCAAATGAATACAGTTCTGAATCTGTTTCTCACACACAAAACAAAGTATAACAGAACTCAAGAAGAACTAACTACAGCTCATACAAAACCTCCGCTTTGATACCAAGATGTTGCAAATTGTGACCAAGAATAGACAAGGCCAATTGCTAAATGGGTCCAAGCTTGCAGAAAGTTCGAAAAAGGGTTAATGGGAAAAGGTACGAAAAGAACGACAAGAATGAATGAAACAGTAAGCAAAAACCTATGAATAGCTTTAGAGGATATGAAGCACCAATAGAACTTCCGAAGACTTACGACACAATTTGATATGATGTACGAATTGGTCCAGTAAGGTTATTCGCTACCTAACCTTGCTTAAAAGAAAAAATAAGAGTGATGCCGAGAGTAAATAAGCAGTGTTTACAAAAGGAAGAAGGTACTCAAGTGTATTGAAGATAATCCGATGAGTTACAACTACAAGTACAAGAGTATTTATACTCGTAAGTTAGAGCGACTTACCCAAAAGGGAAAAGACAATAAGGACATTTCCTAAAGAAGCAATGTACATGATACAAAAGGGTAAAAATGAATATATAAGAAAAACAATCATTAGTGCTATAGATTCTCCATACAATATTGTATACGTAGTGATGCTACATTAGCGAGGTTGTTAGGGGATGCAAACAAAAGTATGGACAGGTGGGTTTATCCGAGCAAAGATGGCCTAGTCAGTCTAGATTCTCTATCTCTCGATTTCTCGGTAAGGATAATGTTGAGTAATTAGTCGACTCAGCGTTAGAATAATCATCAACTCAGCACAATACAAAATAATGGCCAGTCATATGGTACGACATCGAAGGTGACTCGACAAAGAAGTACTCGGCCTCAGTAGGGGTTGGTTGGAACATAATGATTTGTCGTGCTAGCCCCTCTAATCCTCAAGCTCAACTACAGGTCAGAGGTCCCGTAACTTAATTCCCATCAAAACTCTTTAATCTTTTCCATGTTCTTATCGATCTTTTTCTTAAGATTGTGGCTAACCCTTCATTTGAGTGAGTTAGTGAGTCATATCTAACCTCTCATTTGAAACCTCGAGCAACATTTAGTGTTCGTGAATCATATCGAACTCTATTTCGAGCTCATTCCTTGATTGTATTTGTGTCTTGGTGCGTAATATCCATCTACATTCACACTCAAAACCCTCCATTTCACTCCCAGTTCATGATACCTATTTGAACCTTAATAAACCCATTCTAGGTTCATGACCCGCTGTACGCATCACTCGTTCTCTTCATCATGTAGCCTACAAAACTTTCCACTATAGGGTAGCTTATCCTATGAATTATAACATAGCAAGTCTCACTTTAGCATTCTTAAGAACGTCATGGCACTCAAATTGTTTCTCTATCTTTTCAATCTAGTCTTGATAGTCCTCAGCATCACCACCAACAAAGAAGCTTAGAATTTGTAACCTTAGTCCTTCCACTTTAGGAGCTGAAACATTCGTTTCTTTAGGTCTATAGTACTCTTCTTCCTCATTGCTTAACTGCTTATCCTCTTCTTCTATCTCCTTCAACGTAATCCTTCCTCGAGTAATTCTATCCACTCCTCCAACTCGGGGTTGTTAAACTAGGAAATTAGCTCAACCAAGTTCGCCATGACCTCTCTTAGGGATTTCATTCGCTTGGCCAATATTCGAGTCATCTCTAGCTCATTTCCTATCTTCATTTATAATAATCACTAAGTCGGTGAGCTTGTCCAGTCTTTCATCTGTGCATTAGGGTATGTAATTTCCTTGTTGTCCAAGCCCATTACAATCACCACTCTCTTGGTTTCCTAGAGTTCCTTATACACTGAGACTTAACATTGTTTGATACTTTCAATATACTAACTCCTCTAACAAAACAACTGAACTACACTCTAAAAGTCTTCTTTGAACAATCAACTCAATATATTTCACTCTAGCTACTATTAAAACAACACTAATAATGCTCAACACAATTGTAAACCAACAAAAAAATCTTACACTTTGTTTTATGAGTACTGAAACAGGGGAAAACAAAGTATTTACTTCCATAATCTAGAACACTACTCCAACACTTACTATAGCTACGTACAACTTCTTCAACACTTCTCAAGTCTCAACCCATTAACTGCACACAATGCACTACAGTAAAACACTTAAGAACATAAAATGGTAGAAACTTACTATAATGTAGCCAAGCTCAAATACCAAGATAATACGGGCGATAATCATGGATGAATACATAATCGAAGTATCACACGAACAAATGGGTTCGAATCATAAGATAGTTCAAAAGAACAAATGGAGGTCAAAGGTTAAGTAAGGGCTCTTATGCACCAACATAAGATATAATGCAACAATGCCTTACATGAGCTCGAACCACACTTGATATGATGCACAAGTGTAAGCGAAGGTCATTCACCACTAGTCCACACTTAGATGGCCTAATTAAGAGTAAGGAGAGTAAGTAGGAGAACACTCAACTCAAAAAGGGAAAAGTTATGTATTTAAGATTCTTGATGATGATTTTGACCGATACATTTGTAGGGTATTTATATGCCTAAACTAGGGTAAATCTTAAGATTCCTCTAATTACAAAATTAGATACCTACTTGAAATGGAAAATGATTATAAAGAAAGAATAAATTGGTAATAACAAAAAAATAATAATAATATCCTTTGCAAGGATAGTATAAATGTCAAAGAAAGAGGATACGTGTTAGCCTCTAAATCTAGTAGTCTAAATAGGCACTAGTTGATGAGCAGAGTTGAGTTAGCTAGGTCAACTTTAGGTTAGCAACTCGATAAGTTACAGGTCTGGAAAGCACGTGCTTTGAAAGTAAGAACTTGGCATCTCGAGCTTGGTAGGTCAGCTTGGCCACAATTTAGCTTGAGCTCAAACACCTGTAAGGTTAGAAATAGGCGGGTTCAATGCTTGGCTCTAATTGGGTTTGGTAGTAACAATGGGATCTTCCTCTGTTCAGGAGATAATGAGCGAGTTAGGGTAATTTGAAAGATATACTAGGTCAGCTCAAAAGAACTGCTCTTCTTCTAAAGTGAGATCCTCCTAGGTAGTTCGATATATTAGAGATGTAAGTCCTCAAGCTTGGGATCTCATGAAGGTTCCTTGATTCCTATCAGTACCTATAAATAAGCTCCTACGATTAAGATGAGGTACCCCATGTGATCAAATACAGTATGATAATTGAAGTATAAATGATGTAAATCTACATCTTACTCTTACACATTATCTACATATTATAAGGTTACAGACTATTATGGATGTGTTGCTTGCAATCATCACATGTACATTCATATTGTGTATAAATAAATTTTATTACATGTTAAATAATGGTTGATTGTTTGCTTGAAAAGTAGTGGTGGGAAAAATACTTATTAAGCATTGGTTTTGCTCACCTCCAACTAGTTTTTCTTATAGGTCTTGAAAAGTTTAGGATGTGCTAGGATCCTATATATAAGAGAACTACCTTTTCTTTATCAATAGAAGTAAATCTACTTTTATACTTTTGACCCAAAAAAGAACTCAAAACCCCTAATCTAATTTTGATAATGGATTCTCATTCTCTATGGTATTGAAAAGTTGTTAGATGTTAAGATTCATAGTTTTTTTTTTCTAAATGTCATGTAATTATATTTATTATGAATTAGATAAAATAGCTAGATAATTGAACAGAGTCTTGCGTCTTTGACTTGCAAGATGATTAACATGTTGGTTTTAGAGTATCTTTTTACTAGATCCTCTATAAGGTCATTAAGCATGGGTTTTATCAACAATCCAAATGATATAAACATGCTTCTATTGCAACATTCATTTAAGCTTTGAAGGCAAGTTAATGAGAAGCTTGCGTAATAACTATGCCTTAAGTTCGAATCTTTTGGTGGAAATGACAAGTTAGAATCCAAGTTCTAGTATTAGGTGAGAAGAGGAGGAGGAGTTGTTTCTTTCCCTTTTTTTTTCATTTTTATTATATTATTTGTTTTACTTTATATAATTATAAATCTATTAAAAGTTGATATATATCAAGAAAGGAAGAAAATTTAACTACTCATATGAACCAATTAGAAGTTAATACATAGCAAGAAAGGATATAAAATTAATAGAGTTAATGAGATCTAAACATCGAGGATTTAAATGAAAAGATGTTAAGAATTAAATGAGTACATAAGTAAATGTTAAATACTAATGGTATGTTTTGTTTACATAATGAATAAGTGCGGAATAGAATTGAAATTCTTTAAACATGGAATAGAGAAATAATAGTTATTCTTTATAATTATTTTGAGATATCATGAATGAATATAAAAACATATTATAAAAAATTTAAACAATGTCATTCCCTCACTCCTGTAAAGAAATTGCATTTCCTTATTTTTTTTATGTTAGTGATTCTATGGAATAGCTATTTCACTAGTGAAACATAAGAATAGATGGATAGGTAGAGAATAGCTATTCTGTTCCTCTATAATGAAGTCAACTAAATATGTCATAAATATTTATTCTTTGCTAAATCTTAAGACACCTTAAGATTTTTTTTTTCTTTTTCTCTTTTTTGGGAGTTCAAGGTCAAACAATGGAAAAAATATTTAATAGGTAATACACATCATGTATAAGTACATAAAGTGTGTAACTATCAATTCTATTTAGATATTTGACAACATAAATAATAAATTTTTATATAATCACCTACTATCGACCTAATTATTTAAATTTAATTAGTAGTTACATACATTATTAGAAATTTTTGAAGTCAATGCAAATAATAGTTATATCATTTTCTTTTCTTTTCTTTTTCTAATAGGTCATAATTAAGTGAACATTTTTTACAAAGATCATATGCTTAGTGTGAACTTTTTATATCTTGAAATTAAACAAGATAGAGGGAAGATTAACCCATTAACATAATTACAATGCTAAACCCTAAATATGACATAATTAACTAAAAATACTATAACTATATTACAAGACTATTAAATAGTGTATTAATTCAAAATATTTGAGCTATGATTATATTATAAATATTTGATCAATATAATTATATGGACCAAATGAATATTTAATCAAATAAAGTTGCACTTACATATTAATTAAACTTAGACCTCGACAAAGCAACCAATGTTAGGTATAAGTACTCTAATTCTTCCTTTAATCCTTGATTTGATATAAACAAATACCAAATCTCTATGCAAATAGATTCTCTAAGATATTTCATATGAAGTTATAAAATTAATAACTGAAATTAGGGAATAATAACTTTGAAACATCTAAATCCAAGTTGTATATTCTCTCTTGAAAATTCTCTCTTCCAATGCTAGCAACCCTACAAAAACCTCTAGTTCTAAAAAAAAAAAATTGAAAATATTCAAGTACCATTAAATTTTTAATAAGAGAAATTCTTTTTGAAGCCTTGATATGGAAAGTACTGCTAAGTGACATCTTTCATATTCGGATTCTTAATATATGATTTATTGAGATATCTATCAAATTACTATAATTGCACTTTCATTAATTCAATTCCTTAAAAGTTCAATCATTGAAATTGTGAAATTAATCATAGGCTAAATTTTACTAAATTATTTATACGAACTTTGATGTCTCGCATGCATGTGTTTTCCATGTAAAATCAAATGCAAATTAATAATTATACTTTATAAGCGTCCAATTTAATGAATGTAAACCCCTAATTTTGAAGAACTATTATTTTTTCTACTTCATTTATTTTAGATAAGAATCTAAAATTTTGCACACAAGGGAAATTAAAGGGATTAGTGGGTATGTAATTGATTCATGATGCCTATAAGTTTAACTTCATTTTAATGAAGTTTGGTTTTGAATTTGATCAAATTTTGAGCAATTTAGTAATCTATAAAAAATTTAGCTTTGTTGATTTCCAAATTCTAAAAGGTTACAATTTTAGCACCAATTGTTTCAAAATTCCAACTTGTGAAAATATAAACGGTAGTTTTTCTTTTTTAATAAGATACTATTATTAGTATTTGCAAGCTTTTCATCAATTCACATGATATGTAAATATTTTTTAATCTTTCTTATATTTGAGTTTGTTGTGACTTGTAGATATCAATAATGTGTAAGCCTTAAAGCCAAGCCAAGTAACCATAGGTTTGAGCTTAAAACCCAAGGTTTAGGGCGATCGGCTAAAGGATCCGATCAAACCCAAATTATAAACTATTTAGTAAAATACCAGTAAAAATGACCTTGTAAACTTAAAATTAAGAAAATAAGTAGTAAAATAGGAGACTATAAAATTTTCAAATTTTAAGCATAATAACTGCTAATTACCGAAAAGGCAAAAAGTGTAATATAATAACTAATAAATTAGTAGAGATAGATTATATGTATACTAAAAATTTTAGAATGATCAAAATAATATTTAGAAATGTTCACGTGTACCCTACATGTATTTACGTGTAGATAAAAATACGCGTAATTACTAAAATTGGCCAAAAACTAAGTAAATAATTAAAGAAAAATACAAAATAATTATAAAAAAGTTAGAAAAAAATCAGAAGAGGATAACTGCAACAAGATCAGGTCGTGGACTGAAAAGAAAAAAATAACCAATAAGAATTTGACAAACAAAAAGCCAAAAATCAAGGAAATGGGGCAAAATCCCATCAAATTAATGCACATTGCTACATTTGTCTATAAATAAGGAAAAAATTCTCAGAAGTCATTTGGCTAGTTTGTGATCTAAGAAAAATCGAAACACAAAAAAAATCGAGAGAAATTCCAGAAAATAAAAAAAAAAAAAGAAAACTATGCAGATTAGCAAAGTGAACTAAAACCACCACCCACCACCACCTGGGACCGAACCACCACCACCACCACCCTACACTAGAACCACCGCCTGGACCGGCCGACAGCCTTGGACCGTGTTTGGACGGCCAGAAAGTTTCGAACCGGTTAGTCATTTATTCACCCCGATTTTTGTATAATTTTGTAAAATTAGTTATTTTGCCCAGAAAATTATGAAACTTGTTATTCTGAGGTTTTATTGTATGTAGATTTAGGGAAAAATATTGATTTAGTTTAATTATGTTTGGAAATATAGGGTCCTTAACAAATTGTTCAAAACCGAGCATGATTAAACCGGAAATCAAATAGGCTTAGGGATGTAGTTTGGGGCTCAAAATTTTTCTGTAGGATTCTCATATGATGTAGAACAGTGCTATGAAGCCATTTTTTTTAAATTAATTTTCAAAAATTTTAAGTTAATTTTTAGCCCTAAAATGATGGTAAAATTGGGTGATTTAGGATTAATTAGGTGATTAGGATGTTAATTACTGATTTGGATCTTAATTAGATGTTTGAGGAAGTTAATCTCTACAGTGGAACCCTAATCCTAGCCTTTAGGTACTAAGTATGGTTAATTAGGGAAATTAGGTAAAGAATATAAGAAATTATGAATATGTGAAAATGTAAATTAATAAATCTAAAAAAATAAAGTTATTTAGATAATATTATAATTGAAATCAGAAAAATAATAAATCTGAAATAATATTTAATTTTAAGTAAATATCTCAAAATGTAAGATTTTTACACATCGGGAATAAATCCGATACCTCAATTAGGGTTAGCGTATACCGAATAGTTTAGAATACCAAAATTACGACCCAATAGGATATTTGAATACCCGAGCATAAGGTGATTAATGTCACATTGGGATTCGAGCCTAATTACAACTTAGGAATTAAAACTAGAATCTAGTTTAGGAGCCGAACTCCGAAATAGAATACAACGAATTATTAATATGTTGTAGGTATACATGAGGAAAATGAGTTACATTATAAATTAAAATAAGAATCCATAAAATATAAGTACTAAAAGAACCTATTTGTATTATAGGACACCCAGAAACAAATCAACTCGCAACTAGAGGATCGAGCGATTGAGCAAATTCAGGTAAGTTGGGTTATTGCTTATTATAATAGAGTACTAGTTTTGTAATGCTCGGAGACTTAGGCTTGTATATGCTTGTGATTGTAAATAGTTTGCGCATGTGTTTGATGTATCTGAATACGTGCTGGAATTTGTATTGTGAATGAATTTGTGACTGATTGAATTGGTATGAACTTGTTTGAACACCCTAACCGGAATTTAATCTTAGTCGACCTTAATAACCGAAAATGTCATGCATTGCAACCTGTTAGGGGATTATAGGACTCTCCAACCAAATACCGACCCTTTCGAAAGGGATAGCGCAAGATTGCAAAATGGTCCCTTCTTCATCCTCAGTCGAACTAAGTGACAGGAGAGGAGGTCGCGGCGGGGGTGAAGTCAATGGTTCGAAGGTAGTCGCGGGAGGAGTGAGGTCTCCATTGCACAAGCCTGGGTTTGGTTGTGAGCTGCTGCATAACATGGAACTCCTCAACCCGAATCGGAGCGGGTGAAATTTCTCTGATTTCGCAACGGACCGGACTACGTTGTGCGATGACACTTGATTGTTGCATTACATGAAAATAATTGTTTGATAACCCTGTTTGTGCTTGTATGCATTCATGAGTCTCCAATTCAACTTACTGAGCTGTAGTTGCTCATACCCTTATAAATCCTTTTGCAGGTTCTGATTTGTAATCTCTTCAAGTACTATGCCGCCCTACAATTATCCAGAGGTTAGTTCTTTTGAAGCCAGGGGTGTGAGGATCAAGTTATTTAGCATAATATGTAACTAGACTGACCTTGTAGTTAAAGGTTGAAGACTGTTAGTTATTCTGTAAATTAGTAAACTGTAGTGATTATGTAAAACTTCCTGGGAAGCTCTGTGGACTTATTTATAATTATCTATGTTTTATAGAACTTTGTGATAATTATCATAATTGTTGTATAATCATTAATCAAACTGTTTACTTCAAAGCGAGGAGTCGTCGACGCCTTGTGTAGATTATCTCTATGGTAGGCACTGTGAGGCCAGTTACTATCATAGAATGGTTTACACGGCGGGACTGTTGCGACTTTGCGACTTCGGGGCGTAACATAATGCATTTGCATATTATATTTTGTGCTATGGGTGAAAATGTGTGTTAACCTAAAGAGATAAGGATAGTTCATTCATTTCATAATTTTCCTTAACTTGAATTTTGATGTATATTTTGAAAAATATGTAAAATTAGGCCCAACATATAAAATTTGTAAATATTGGGTAAATGTACAAATTGTTATGTTAATTATGATATAAGTGTAAATTTGTCATTCGAAAAATTAATCTAAGTACATAACTCAACATTGAATCGAGTAAAAGCTATAGTTACACAAATAATATGTATTCCATGGGTACAAGTAATAATTCATTTTCTTTCTTAACCTATTTGTATATACATTATACTCGTCTAATACTAAAAATACATACACACATAATATATAATCATAATAATATAAGTCATACTTTATCAATCAAAAAGGATACTGTAATTTAATGTAAAACATAATTAGCAACACGTCTTTGAAATTTTAAATGGGTTCCGGATGCTTGGATCATTGTGAAGTTGATTGAGCACTACAATATGAGTAGGAATTATGATCTATTGTAATAATTGCACCTATAATTACGCTTATAAAAGTGTTCTCTCAATTTACTACCTACCAATTTTTCTTTTAAAATGATGTCACTTATAATAAATAGTTGAAATCATGAGGAAAAAAATAACATCACAAGCATCTTTAAAATATAAATATTCTTGACCATTCATTTATTAATTAAGGAAAATTAAGAGAATCTAAATCCTATGTACATATATAATATAATGTGTTTAGACTTGCTCTTTGATTGAATAACGCTTGAATATGTTATATTTATGAAATAGCACAAGATGTGTATATCAACTACATTGGTACAGTTATTAGATAGTTAGAAATTATTTGGTCACCATATGGAGAAAGGATTCATTAGCTATACAACGTGGGGACAATAGTAGATAATCACTTAAAATTCATTATCTATGTTATTATATATCCAAATATAATTAGTAGTTATATATTATATGTATATATATATAGTGTATACTACCGATTAAATATGTTTTCTAACATGATATTGTTTTATTCATGTATGGTACTTAATAATTTATTTGACAACTTATTGGCCCCATATATATGGGTGGATGCCATTTTTGTTGATAGTGTAGGGGTAACTGTGAACATTTGAGATAATTTATGATAATAATTTCTCATTCATCCAACATGATTTTTTTTAATCAATCGGTTCTTATTCATTCAATCTATTTTAATGACAAGCATTCTAAAAATTACATTTAACATTTAGAGAGCTAAATATATTGCATATATAATACCAAAGAAGAAGGGAGACATAACTTAAGCACACCGATAACGATAATTCCAACTTATAAAAATCTAGAAGCACACAAGTAACAATAGCAACCAACCATCTTTCATCTACTACATTCACTAAACTCGTGTGGATCGGTCGAGTCATAAACCGCTTGACAATATGTGTGAACAACATGTGCCAAAGCACATTGGCCATTGATACATAGGGTCACATTCATATCATGCGGCTTATACTCCGATCTTTATAGACCCAGTCAACATCCAGGTATCTTCCCTTATTTCTTCAACAACCGCATCGATGTTTAGATAGGGAAAGGCCCTACGAATTGACCAACGATTTGAGGGCACTCTTGGTTATAGGTTTAATCCGCTTAGATATGCCAAAATGTGCCATGAGAAGCCAGACATGAGTGAGAAGCTCTCCTCCATAACTCAACTGCTTAGCATGAACATCCCCATCAGAGTGATAAGCAGAATATAAAAGCGCCTCTGTCCAAACAAACTTAATCACCTCCCATCGCCTCATTAATGAACGTTTTTCTGATTTCAGTTCTTGTGCAAGATGGGATCCATGAAACAATAGTGACTGGTTTACTCCATCTTCAACCAATCTTGGTTTTATTTCAGATTCATATGGGACTTTTAGTAGCATATGACAAATCCTGCATAGATCCAATTCCCATTGGGATTTATGTTCCTCATCAATAACGTTGGAGGCGTCTTTCTTGGGTTTAGATTCATACTTGGTTTCATCTTTGCAAGAAAATGCTTCATCCTTCTCATGTTTATAACTCTTTCTGAACCCTATGCGTTCTCCAAAATTCTTGGGTACATGAGGAGAGATACTTGAGATTCGATCTTCAAAGAATTTCCGAGCCTCCAAAAGAGTGTGAGTATAACAATTATCTTGGATGCCTGCTATCAGTGGATTAAATAGTTAAAGACACAATTTCTAGAATGGTTGTAAATAAATGGGATTGGATGTTCTGAGTATTTGTTAAGATGCTAAATGAATAAAACTTATCTTTGCATGCATTCTTTTTTTTTTTTCATTAAGCGTGAAAAATCCATTAATGGGACCAAATAAATTCATATTACTTTGATGTTAAACACTTTGTAACTTCAAAAAAATGGTTCCTATAGAAGTGGAAATTCAAGCATAAACCCCTTAGACTTGAGAACCTATGACTATTTTTGAGAAAATTAAACATTTTCATGTCTATATTTATACACTCATAAGTTTAACTATATATTTAAGGAGAAAACAGAAGTTGAGATAAATAGGATTTTATCCTTTTTTAAGTCCGAGGATGTGCAATTTTTTTTTCCTTCTCTTAACGAGTGTCGTCTAGGACAAGTAAAAAGATTCAAAGGGTATTTCCCACTATGCAGCATGCATGTAGGTGTATAAGAGGGAAATTTTCAGATGTTCTTACCAATAGGCAGCATGGTTGGTTTATGGACAAGCAAATAGACAAGGTAGCTTGAGAGAGTCCTGCTTATCTGGCACATGATCTGAGTATCACCCTCTTCCTTGCTCAACGATTTCCGATCTTCATAGTATAGAATCTCCGTTGCAATATGCCAGATTACGATACTTTCAGAGAATGGGATCACATCAGTACTCCAAGTCAAATCATGAAGATTAAACTTCTCCATTAGTATTTGGGTTGCCCCATAAGCTGGTAACCATCCCCTTCTAGTGGAATCACTTGCACGGCTTTCTTCGCCTGACCAGATACGTGATTTCTCCTTCAAATACTCATGAATCCAACTCCTCAAACTAGGATCAAACGGTTCACAAGTGATGGAAAAATACCGCAAAATCTTCTCGATCATCTTCTTGCTCGCCAGATTTAACGAAACGATGTTTTGGGCTCTGCTGACAGCGAAACCTACAATACTAAATTGACCTAATGTTCCTGACCATCTGCATTCGCTAGTGGTGAATCCCAACCATCCAAACTGATGGTGCGACTGTATCCAGGATACAAATCGATGCTCGAAATGCCACTTCCTCTCCATACACATTCCATACATGCGATCCGAAGAGACAATTTTGATTATTGAATGTATCTCACTCACTAAAACACCAAGGATGACCATAAATGTGATGGAGACGTCAAGCTTTAATTCATAAACTCGTTTATCAACCAAGCAAAACGATAACAGCACCCCCAGGGTAAAAACCAATGTAATACTCTTCATGATTGCACCCAGAGGACTGTAAATTATTGGGGCCTTTGTGTATAGCGATTCAAACATCAAATTCAATTCGATGTCAATGATCTTGAATGCGTTTTCAGAATTCACTTGGGCGAATAGGGATTTGATATTTCCTAACGCCTTGAGATTGATGGTGAGATCGGCGAATAAGACCCGGAATGTTTCGAGCAATTGGGAAGCGATGAACGCGTTTCTATCTTGAGGACTCTCTTGCTCGTGGTTTTCGGGAAGAGACAAGGCCTCTGGAGCATGGGTCTCGACGACAGTGTCTAACGTGACTGTGTGTCCTTGTACCTTTTTCAGACTAAGGCTTTCGGTTAACCTCGGATATAATAGACCGGTTCGAGGAAGGGAGACCATTGAGTCGCGAAATTCATTCTTACTAGCACGAAACAAGGACAGAGTCCTCTCAAAACTCTTAATTGTCCCAATTACGATGATTGCAATCGCGAGAAAAGAAAGCGGGGAGCTCGACAGCGCCAGGAAGTAAATGTAACATGTCCATCCAATTTGGACAGTAACCCTAGCTAAATGCCTCAACCACAACTCATTGTCTTCCAAGGCAAAGGCAGTGATGGTGTCTGGTCCTCCTAGGTGTACTAAAAGGATGGGTGCCCATAGCGCTATGAGCTCATATTTTCGCTCTAGTGTCCCAGTGGCGGTCTCCTTCTTCAAGTTGGAAAGCCAATTCGAAATGACCCCGAGAGTCCTAATTGGTATCGATTCAGCTGTCAAATAAGCAATCCATGCCAGGACTTGGATCCATCCTGTTGGTGTGGCCTTCCTAAGGATGCCAGCAGGGAGAAGGATCAATTGCAAAAAAAGACTAAAGAGTACTAGGAAGCGAACCTCCCAATCCTTCCAATGTGTCCGAAAACTATCGGGGATTATATGCCACATTTTTGTCTCCTTGATTAATCGAACCAAACACTTCTCCTGCAGCATTTATAATGTTGACATCTAATGAGGATTTTAAGGATACGTTATATCCTATGCATGCATTGAGAAAAATTTTATTGATATTAATATCTCTTATAAATAAATTAGTAATATGTAAATATTAATAAAATTTTAATATATAAAGATATATATATATATATATATATATGATAGTTTGAGAAATCCTACAACATCTCTAAATCGAAATCAAAGCTATTAATAACTTTATTTTTACTTTTAATGAACATCATTTATTGAAATTCAGTAAAAACAAAGCTATTAACAATTCTATTTTACAATTCATGGCATGGTTTATTGAAATTTGTGTGTGATTTATCATAACGTGACAGTAATGCAATGTTTCCTTAAAGAGTTGGTAGTTTTCTAAAAACTATGCATTATCATTAGTATTTACATATAATTTATTTAAATATATAACATAGTAGTACTAATAAATCTTTTTTATCAATTCTTATGGCATTACTAGGTGCTCTAAGAAGATTTCAAAAAGAAAAATTGAAAAAAAGATGGACACATTTCATATATTTTACTATTCATTATGCGGATTTTTTTTATAATCCCATTCATATTTTTTAGGAAACCGGTCTAGCCTTCTACCTCACTTTTAATTTTATAACCATTAAATTTGAACTATTAAATTAATGATATTTTCTATAGTCTTGATCTAATGGATATAAATTAAAGGTGAGATAAAATGTTATATTAACCCTCAACAAAAATGAAAAACTGAACGAC
Organism: Lumnitzera littorea; assembly: GCA_024138015.1. Lineage (NCBI taxonomy): Eukaryota > Viridiplantae > Streptophyta > Magnoliopsida > Myrtales > Combretaceae > Lumnitzera > Lumnitzera littorea. Next base: position 14,112,160 of record JAMXBB010000009.1, on the reverse strand, counting down.
AGAAACTCTCCCATTGTACACTTCACAATAAAATAATCATTCGAGAAAAACGGCACTTGTTAAAATTTCCCTAATTTATTTAGCTCCATTCTTTCCATTTATTTTAGGGGGAAGAAAAGAGCAATGCAGGTATCTTCCATATCCAATAATAACACTAATTATTAAGGCAGAGGAAAAATATTTTCTTTAGTAAAGCATACTTTTCATTTTGTATATATTTATTATTATTTTTCCCAATAATGAAAAGACTAATTAAATCAAAACTACCGTATTTTCTTGATCTTTCAATTTTTTTTTTAATAGCGAAGTTTTTATAATAAAGTTGTTATGATTAATTGAAAAAAAAAATAGAAGGGGTATCTAAAGTGAAAAAGAATAAAAAAAATAATTTTTTCTAACTGAAAGTTAAAATGACACAAGTATATTGAGTAAGAAAAGGAAAAATTAAAAAATTAATATTTTTCAAAATAACCCAACAACATAAACTTAATGAAATTTCAAGGATTTCTATGCTAAAGAGTCTATTAATCCTCAGCTAATAAATTCCAAGATTTGTGGTGTTATTCTCTACGTTCTTTCCACTGATAAGTTTTTACTCATGTGCTTTCTTTAAACTATATTGCATAAAAGTGAACAAAAAGAGCTCAAAATGGAAACCAGGAGCCTACACAAAAATAATTACATGAATGACATAAAATATACCACCAAAGTAACTGGCTGGTGAAAGAAATATGCTAATCGAATTTTGCCATAAGAATAAAAGTAACAGAATTTATATTTTGTATTATCTCTATAGGATAAATATGAAATTCACTTAACTGAAGTGTCACCTTTTTTTTTTTTTTTTTGGGCCAAACAGAAGTGATATCTTTTACTATCTTTTCATGGCTCCTACAAGTATATCAGAAGTTGATAAACTTACCTTTTATCAACTCAAACTTAGGATTTCCCTCTCTTTATTAACTATTATATAACAATAAACTATTTTAAAATGATGCTACAAGATAAACAAAAGCATAGAATATATGTAATACCCACTTAAAACTATCAAACTACACATCTTGAATATAAAAAAGGGTTGACTGTGCAAACATCTCTTCTAAACTTTCGTAATTGCATAAATACCCTCATTTTCAAAATTGAGTACTCACACTACTAAAATAGATATGGAACCCATATTATTTAAATAATATATATATTTATTGTGTTTTTCAAACAATTTGAAAGCTTGACCTAAACATTGTTTGGACAACGTATTTCTGATATAATAGTAAATAATGGTTGATAGAAATTTTAATGCAGAAGTGCGTAGTTATGAATTTGATGAGCATTTCATTTGTGATAAACTTATGTATGTAACAAACAACAACACCATATAAAATATCATATAAATAATATGTAAATATCATATAAAAAAAAAAGTTATAGACGCCTTTTGTAGTGCTATTTACATGAAAAGAATAAAATATGCAATTCTTAAATGTAAAAGACACTAATAAGACCTGTATGCTTTGATATAATGCAATAGCTATCATTTTAAAATTATATATTGTAAGTATGAGTGTATTATAAACTACAAGTTGTACTATAGTAATATTAATTATAATATATAAATCTGGCGTAAATATATGTATTATTAATATATACACATGATAAATATATATATATTAAATAAGTAATGTGGGTTCCATATCTATTTAAGGGTATAAATACTTAATTTTAAAAATGTGTATTATCCACACAATTACAAAAGTTTATAGGGGAGGTATGTACAATTTATCCAAAAAAAAGTTTACAAACTTACACCCCCTTGAAAGATATGGAAGCCATAAAAAATTTCTTTAGCAAATTTGATACTAAATCAACCTTTTGTAGAAGTAACACTTATACATATTAATTGACTAATTTTTATTCGTCTTAATTGATTTGACATTTTAACAATTACTACAATTCAATTATATTGATGTAATTATAATTGCATTTAAAGATTAACTCGATACTGTATTAGACAAAAAATATTAGGAGAAACTGTAAATAACTCATAAAAAAAAAAGACATAGGTGCAAATTTATCTCCTAAACATTTAGGTGTTGCAAATCACCACTTAACATTAAAAAATTAACAACATAAATGACATTTCCACTTTTACTTAAAAAATGTTATACTATGATCAAAGTTTTAAAAGTTTTAAAACATATTTTGATAAATTCAAGCAAGTATTTTCATACTAATGTCAAAGTTTATGGGAGTCATTTACAACCTATGGAGATTATTTACTAATTTATTAAAGTTTAAAGAGATGATCTACAACATTTGAAAGTTTAAGAAGTAAATTCATACAATTGATCGACGTTTAAAGGATTTATTTATATTATACTTAAAATTTTATACTTTTCAAGAGGCATAGATGTGTATGTGTGTGTGTCTTCTTTAAAAAAAAAAAAAATCAAGATATCTCTATATTTTAATAGTCTCAAGGAGATCCAACTCTAATTTACTATGAATAAAATATTTTATTAGATAGCAATTCAAAGAAAATTATGAAGTACATGAAAATGTAAAAAAAAAAAATTGCATAAATTACACACGTCAAGCATGAGTAAAGTAGCTAACCTTTTCAATATGGATTCAAAAGAAACCACCCAAGCAGCCAATAACTATAACTAAACGCTAGTCGATAGTGTGATGAGGGATGAAATATATGTATTGTTTTAGAAATGTTATTGTAAGATAAGACAACATGAGACCTTGAAAACTATATCTGGAAAAAGCCCTTTTTATGCACAAGAGATTAGAAACACCTCCAATAAGTGGACAATAAGGGCAGAAACATAACATGATACATAGACTCAAGGTATCTGTCTATTGCGGCTTCACTTTAGGAACCTATGATTTTTTTATTTGCTTGCACTTGTAAAAAGCTAGGTTCTTATTCCCCTATTCTTTCTCCTACAATTCATGGTCGTTGGTTGGGCCTCAATATTTCTTCAACAGAAAAGCCTCATCTCTTCCCCCTTTGTTTTTATACTTATATAGCTTTAGAATTTTGCTAATTGCAACTAACTATTTGGCATCAATGGAGCTCTAAATTTTTAAAATATGATTTCATTTTTCATAATTTTTGAAAATATTGCTAAAGCCCCAAATTGTCTCTATTTATTATTATGCTTGTAATGATGACTTTAGGATTCTAGTAACAGTTTCGATTTAATTTACATGTTTTTAAAAGTTTTAGAAAAGTGAAATCATTATTTAGAAGCTTAAAAGTTTTATCTACACCTGAAAAATAATAACAAATGTTTTTGTAATTATCCCATAGAATGTTATAGAGCATATCTTATTTAGTAAGACTTCTCATAGAAAATAATGTTCTTATATATACCTTTACGCTGATGCTCGAGTTGTTTTATTCTCATATTCCAACGTGCATCTTGTTGATTCACATGGCTTGCTCTTTTTCATCATAGATTTTACATTTGTAAAATATATTTGTTTAATTACAATAACTAGTTAGTAAGCACGTTTGTGTTACATGAGGTACTCAATCATCCATTCATGTCATAAAATCTCTTATGAGACTTTTTCCCCTGAAATTTCTTATTCCTAATTCTATATTTATCCATATATTTGAAATAGTTTATTGTAAAAAGTGTTTCCCTATTTACCGCTTCGAGGCGTTCCAAATCGCGATAAAATATGTTATCTTAAAAATTTGATAATTAGTGTGTGTGTGTATATATATATATATAAGTAATGGTATATGTTGCTTAATATATACAGATTAGTAATCAAATCTCCCAAATAATAAATACTATTCAAGTAATCCATGGTTGTAGCTTCATATACTAATATTATTTATTTTAGTCTTGTAATCCATCCTTAGTGATATGTCATTATAGTTCAACGTTCAAACTTCAGGCTTTCGAGCTTATAAACTTAAATTTATAGGTATATATGGCTTGAAATTCACTTGTATTAAAAAGAAAAATTTATAAGATCACGCCATAGCGTTTAGTGACTCATCAATTGATCAAACTGTGCGAAATTAGTTAGAGACATTACTTTTGTCAAAAACTTACAGGTGCTAATCTTAGTTTAAAAGCACTTATAATTTTAACACTTACTATTTATTCCTAAGCAGTGAAGTCAGAGATTTAGAATACCAAAAAATTGGATGAATTTGATATATAATGATATTAGAGACCTAAAATATGTCGTAAGAAACATTTATTTATAACTTTGCATGTAAATTTGGTTACTTTTATAATTTAAAGTTATTAGGGGCTAAAATGTAGTTTTAGCAAACTTAAGCTATGACCTAATTCAACATTAAGAATTTGCAAGATTGAAGCATATAGTGTTCTAGGATTATAATAATTTTCATGAAATTGTTAAAGTTAGTATGTTCATTATTATTAAGTTACTAGTCTTTGTGTGTATATGTGTGTATATATGTATGTATATATGTACGTATATGTATATGTGTGTGTTTGTGGACTTATAGTAGTTGATTTAGTAATATTTGTATTGATCACATCATTTTTTTTTTCGCCAAAGTATTTATTATATCAATAAACCTAATATTTGATGAAAGTAACTTGCTAACCAGTTCTTGTTTTATAATGAAATAATGGTAACCAGTTAATTGACTGTGATTTAGATCAATCATGTAGTTATGGAAGTTTCAAATTAAAATGCTAATAGGAAAAGGGTGGTTGTCATAACCCTAAGGAAAGTTTAGTAGGATTATCTAAATTTTTCATATCGCATATGTACTCATGATATGAAAACAACCTTACAATTTAGAGATTGCAAAAATCTAATTAATTAATCACCAAAGTTTATGATTTTTAATCTATTAGCTTAACATAAAATATAAATAACTATGAGTATCCAATATTCCACAGTTTCTCAAAACCGTAGAGAATCAATATCTCCTATCAAATAATAAGACAGGGTAAGTCAGTTTCATAAATTATAAGAAATACTAAATTATATAGAATCCTAACATATATATACTTTCTACAAAGGATGTTTTTGTATTAGTTATACACTTCTCAATTAACTCTAACATTATTATATATATCTTCAGTTTGCACTTTACACTCGAGATTTATCCTAGACCCAACTTAAATGGACCTACAAAAGGAGCTATAGAGGAATGACTAAACCATAGCTTAGACCATAGCTCAGTGAATTCGTTCCTCACCATAACAGTTCAAGCAAGTTATCAAACATTATTATTATGACACTCCAAAACCCAAGAGCACTACAACCTGCCACGTATTGTAAACCTCATACATTTAGTTATATAAACCCTAATCTAGGTCTAAGTATTCTAAAATGATATCATGGGTTAATAAGGCTAGGTAAAATAAAATTTTTATTAAATTGTGAAATTGAATATAGTATCGGTAATAAAAACCTTAAAAACTTGATCAAAACTTAAATCGCGGACAAAAACTCTAAATCCGATATACACGTAAATACCCAAAATCGAACTCAAACTTAATAAAAATCCTAAAACTATAATTTTAAGCTTATAAAATGAATAAATATAATTTAACAATAATAAAATCATAGTTGATGGTAATTATCGACTCATGCACGTAATCGCATATAAATTTTAATAAATACGTAGAAATAACTTGTAAATATTATAAATGTAACAAGTAACAATTAAATTAATAAATTTTTATAAAATCTCAAAATTATTTTATAAAGACTAATTATATAATTTTTGTTTAGAAAATTTACATATTTTTATTTTTCTTTTTCCTTTTCTTTCCCCTATTTTTCCCCATGCTCCACATGGGTCTTTAGGTCTTCAATGCTGCAGCCCATGTGTGTTAAATTAAATTCCAAGTGTCCAATAAAGAGAGGAAAAATAAGAAGAATGATTACATTGTCTTATCATCGTTAATGCCACATATTGCCTTAGATTTTTCTTTTCATTTTGCTCTCTTTATTTAGTCAATTGGTAAGCTTCTGTAGTACACTCCCTAATGTCCGGAAATTGCAAAGGAAAAACACATACCAAATCCTCTCAATTTCTCCTCTTTTGAACCATGAACTTCCCTTCATTTTTTTTTTTTTTCATTTCCTGGAAAATTTCAAAGATAAGGAGAAGAAGGAAAAAGCTTAGGGACTTCCACCCAAAAATACTATACAAATATGTTATTTAGTATGTATATTATAGGTATTTTGTAATAATTATTTATCTATATTCTTGTACATACATATATTTGAGTATGTATGTCCATATATGTGTATAAATATTAAGGTATATTAATGTGTAGTGTACATGATTTAGTAATTTATACAAATAATTTGTATAAAAACTTAGGCATATGTACATGTACGTATACGTATATAACATATATATAGGTACTATGTGTTTCTTTACATATGTATATATGTATGTATTTTGTATTTTCTTTATTTATGTACTTGTATATATGTATGTATGTGTGGGTGTATATATATATATATATATATATATATAACTATATCTAGTATTTTATTTTATGTATACGCATATAATATATATATGTACTATGTATTTCCTTTATTTATATACATATGTATATACCAAGTAAGTATTTTCTTTATTTATTTACATGTATCCCTATGTATGCGTAACTATGTATATATATATATATATATCTAGTATTTTTATTATATGATATATGTATGTATGCATGTATAGTAGATATATGTATATATACTTGGTATTTTCATTTTATAAATTTTATATATATAAATGTATGCTGGATGTGATGAATATATACATGTATCTATGTATAATATTATCTATATTAGGTATTTTAGTATATATATATACATGTAATATAACCGTATATGTACATAGGTATATAAAGTACAATTATGTGTATATTTATACTCATACGTATAGTGTATATATACATATAAGATTAGAATATTTTAATACATAAGTATATTATACGTATAAATATACATATATGAACAATATCGTATATGTAGAAATACGAGTATATTTAAATAGTACATATATAATATACTATAATATTAATTTAATAAATAATGTAATTTAATAAATATGCATATATATGTACTATAACTTTAAGAAAATTATAATAAATAATTAATTTAAAAAATTAGTAAAATATAGTAATAAATATTAATATATATACATAACGTAAAATACAAAAAAATAAGAAAATGTAGGAAAATGCACACAGGTGATACGTAGCACTAACATATGCTGCCACGTTATCACTTAGCATAAATTAATTAAATTTCGTAATTAAAAATAATAATAATATAATTAATTAATTAGAAGAGTAATAAAAGAAGAAAATTTGAATTAATAAATCTTAAACCTAAAAAATAAGTAAAAATGGGTAATTATAGTAAAATAGACTTAAAATAAGCAAATTACAAAATATACAATTTAAATAATTATTAAATCATAATTATACTAAGAAAAGCTTAAAATAATATTTTATAATTATTTAAGTCAAAATAATTAATTTCGTAATACTTTTACATTATAATCAAAACTGCGGGTTACAACGTCTAAAACGAACCCTTCTATGAGAAAGTACATTTAAAAACAATCAAAATGGACTATAAATTTATAAAAATCCAAGATAAAACGAAAAAGTGATATGCAATTAGTTCAAAAGCTTGAATCGTTAATTTCACATGAACAAATAGCTAATTTAGGTAAATAATACTAAGTATAATGGTAATTTAGCTATTTAACTCTAATACTTACTACTTTTCATATTCCCTTTATGTCAGGTGATTACGATATTGATACTGACTTACCAGCCGATTATTACAATCCTTAACTCTAAGGATGGCTGAGTGAGTATTCATAATGATTCCGTATTTACTTGTGTATGTAGATAGTAAATATTAATTGTTATTAATAATTGAATGTTGTATGAGGTTGGGTTATACTTATGTATAAAACTGCTTGATAATAGTGAATTTACTTTAAAGTATGATAATGCAATGTTTGTTGCATAGTAAATTCAATAAGAATTGATTTGTGTGTGATTTTATTAATCACTTAATAAAGAACTTAATATTATCAGAATTAAATTACCTAAATTGAAACATGCATAATCATACATTGTATAACTAATTCCGACTGTCACATTACATAGAGATGGTAAGAGGCTATATGTAGGTTGGTTATTTGTGATTGTAGTGTTTTCGTAGAGTGCACACATGTGATATAACCTTACCCTAGCCCACAAGAACATTAGGCATTTGAGGCACCAATCGCTTAGCTAAAGGTTGAGTCCAGAGGCCTCCATTTAGAAGAGAGTGAGGTATGCGTGAATCTATCCACAATCATACGTAGAACTGAGTTTTAACTAAAACTGAAAATAAATATACCATTATATTTTTGTATATGAAATGCGGAGTTTCGTTGTTATATAAGTTCTAGTATAATACCCGAATCTAATTGGTACCGATGTATCTCCAAATCTGAGTTGCATGAGTATCTAGTCGCCTGCATGTATTTGTATAACATACTAATTGTTCATACATTCATTTGATTGAATTTAATTATTATATAACTTATTTGTTGTATGGTTGAGAGAATATCTCACTATGATAGTTAGTTTATATCCCCATAGTTTGCTTCCGTAGGCCGATTTGTTCGTGGATCCAGGCCGCAGGATGTCCAAGGTTAGTAGTTCATCGATGGGTTGATGTGAGAATAAGATTAGTGATGAGAGTGAACTTATACTATTGTACTTAAACTCTGAACCTTATTATGTAATATAATGTATTATCAGTTAGTAATCTGATGTGTTACAGACTTATTATTTGTTATTACTTGTATATATATTATTTACAATTCAATAATCTTGTTATCATAAATATATAATTATATTACTTGCACCTACTTAACTCTAGGTTGTTAGTTGTAATAGTAGCCTTATATATCGCATGAAGGGTTATCGATTGAAAAGGGAAATCAATCTACAGTCTTTTGTACGATATACGGCACCTATCATGACTAACTCCCTCGAGTCGTAACACATATTCATGTTATTCAAGAATACGTTAAAGCTCTAAAATTAACTATAATCTCTATAATCACTTTTAACAACTCTTTATCAAGTACAAAACAATAATTCTCCGGATACAACAATTCGAATGACTCATAGGTGAGTCACTTTAGCCTTAAACAAACTAAATAACTAGATCTCGATCTTTTACAACATACAAAACTAATAATCAACTCTCTTTCCCAACTTAATGATAGTTAATTCCATAGTTGTCACAGCTTATTAAACTGAATTGCAATTATAAAAAATAGAAAAGTGAGTTGAAGCCTAATAAGAGTATACAAACACACATGAATGCCAAGACCAAACCATACACTTGCATATAATGCAATCATAATAGAATATAAGCAAACAATAGTTTAATTATCTTCAATTTAAGCTAATATATAACATAAGGATACTCATGACCCAGCCATACCTTAATCTTTGTCCATAGACATAGGTAGATATACTATAAGTTTTCCTTTAAGTCCTTTACGCCTAGAGTCTAGAGTCTAAAGACTAGAAACCTAAAATTCTAGCTGTATCATCCTATGTAAAAGTCCACTAGGAAAACCTTGTATATGATTAGTGTTTGCTCCTCTAAGGATTTGGCATTGTAAGCCTTTAGAGTGAGTGAGTCAAGCATAACCAATAATCAAGGTCAATTAGGCCATATATGAATTAGTCCGGTTACACTCAAGGTCCTAATAAGCGCATCCATACAAACAAGCACTACGTACTTATAATCGCTCCATAATAGCTAAAAGAACTTCGATTCACAAATTCCAAATCAACAGCTCAAATGTCAACAAGGAAGGAATTCGACAACCACCACGAATCTATTTGAAAAACAAGCATATATATTAACCCTCAAATACTCGATAACTAGGTTCTACCTAAAAGTTATGAACCTATAAACTTATCTAATCAAAGGTTTTAAAAGAAAATAATCAAATGGATTCATAAATCAAGGATAGAAATTAGAGATAATATAAATACATAATATGATAGAGTAAAAAGTTAACATATTGATATATAATATTATTTAATTACTCAAATCATAAAAGTAAAATATATATATATGTATATAAAGGAAAATATAAAGTAGACATATGATGAAAGTGTCAAAATATATAATATTTTACTAATCGATATAGTAATAAAAGAATACGTACTTAATCGGATAATATTATAATTCATGGAAATACGTAAGGAATGCTATATTAATAATCGAAATCCAAAACTGACATACTTCATAAATAATATAATATACTATATAATCATAATAACTATCATAATATAAATACTTAAATCATAATATCATCAATATTAATAGTAAGGTGCAACAATAAGAAGATAGTATCATCGTAAACAAATTCAATAATAAAATACGTATATGATAAGGTATTAACGTAACTGTATATCAAGCTAGAAAATAATGTCCCCACATCAAATATATCAAGAAATACAAATCCAACACTATATTTACATATATACATAATTCAATAGTATCACATAAAGTATAATAACAAATTCTTATACAAACTAAAATGATGATTATGACAAAAAAAAAAACCAATTATAATAGGAATTGAGTATTAGTATAATTACTTTTCACAATAATATCGGAAAATAGAAATAAGATTATACTCATACAATATCGAAAAATGGAATCGAATCAACTCGTGAAATAAAGTTAAGTTCGGAACACTAGATAGACACTGAATCAATATCGAATATAAACCTACAAGAAACCAAAATATAGAACTTACAATTTATTTAATAAAATATCTAAATAATTAACAAATACTAATTTACTAGAATGGCTTGAAATGCATGGAATATAATTGTAGAAAATTATCCACAGTTCGAATCGAAGTAATGAGTGAGAATGAATAATTGAGTCTAGGTAGGGTCTGATGTCGGCTTCAATCGCTGGTGAGTAAGTATAGGCATGTAAGTTCGGTGGGTGTACGAAAGAGGTAAATTAAGGGAGGGTGAGAGAAAAAGTAATGAGGGTAAAAGAGAATTGATGGTAGGTCGACACGAGAATTCACATGAGCGAAAGGTTGGATTTAAGGGTTTTGAGTGTAGGGTTGGTGGGGGGTAAGTGGGGGGTGTTTATTGGTGGGAGGTTTAAAAGAAGATTACAAAAGAGTAAAGGGGTTAGAGAGAAAGAAGATGATGAGAGAGTGAGGGAGAAATTGAGGGGACAATGTAGGGGAAAAGAAATAGGATAAGGTTTTAAGGTAAGGTTTAGGTTGATCTAGAACTTTCTAGAATAAATGGTAGGTTTATTCTTAAAATAGAAAAGTAAATGATTAATTGAAATGGAAATAAATAGTATTTAGAAAAATAAGTCATATATTAAAATATTGTAATTTATATAGTACTAATAAAATTTTTATTTCATACGTAAAATAAAATTTAATATATTTAATACGTACATAAAATAAAAGTTTTAGAAAAATAAAATCAAAACCTTAATTGGACTTCTATACTATATGATACACTTTAAACCTAGCTTAGATTTATTTAAAGATAAATAAATTAAGAAATTTTCTATTAGAATGTAGTTTCCAACGATACGAGTTAAAAGAATTTTTACGACTTAAATAGATTACTAACTTAATTGGGGTGTTTCGATTATCACACATGCAACACATGAAATTGATACATATACGATAAATGTAAGCAATACATTCATAGAAGTCTGGAAACTTTGGAAGGTGTAGATTTACGTCATTGCATATCAATTATCCCATGTACTTATCTATATAGAGCACCTCACTTTATTCGCATAAAGCTGCTTGAGGGCATTGTCCCTCTAAACAATGCTCAATTACTACCCTAGTCAAGAGAAAAATACTAATCTAAATAAGTGGACCCCAATTAGGGCCATCTACCATTAACAAATCGTATCTAAGGTCTCTTGGGCACAATTATGTGAGCTCTCTTGTTATCTAAATATATCCAAAGTCTCATGGGCACAACCATACAAGTCTTGTTGCTATTGTTGAAGATACCATACTAGTTTTGCCTCAATAATAAAATATCATCAACAGGCACTACAAGCCCTTAAAAAAATTTCTAAGAACCCATTTAAGATTGGAAAAATGTTTCCAAAAATACTTTTCCAAAAAATTTGCAAAGTTAACACCTCCATAAGTATATCAATTGAGTCATAAACATGCGACAAATATAACTGATTATTATGGTCAAATATTTATATTTACTGGTTTAAAGCGATGATCATATGGATAATAACACACAAAGCAATCAATCATTTTACAGACAATCAATATCAACTAACAAGTAACACCTAAACATCAAGCAGCAAGTAGATTGCAAATAGCAAATAATTATAACTTCCTTACTTAGATTAATACTCACTTTACAAGCCTTTGGGGTGTCCAAAGCTTAACAATTGAGTACCTACAAGATAATAAGACTCATAAGTATTTGAAAATGCTAGGCTTCTTAATTAACCAAATGTCTATTATAATTTGCTTAATTTATCGCTATAACTAAGCATGACATGAGCATGGTTTAACTTATTTATTGAAGTAAATAGGATATATATGGGTATATTTAGAAATAATTGTATCTTATGTTATTTATTTATTTAATTTATAGGTTATCCTAATTATTAGTTTATATGGCCCATTAACTTAGTTATTCTACTTATCTTTCTTGGTTTATCTTAAATCTTTAGTTACATATAACCTTTTCATTTTATCTCCAATTTTTATAATCTTATAGTTGTTTTTTATCATTTTCGAATGTCCTTTTACATAAAGAAGTTCATTTTGAACGTTAAAACTTATATTTTCTATTATGAGCCAAGGGTGTTACGAATATATTTATGAGGAAAATGCATAAAACCCTCCTAAATTTTAACTCAGATGTGGATTTTTCCTCTAAACTTCCATTAATCAGCAAATAACTCCTATATGGGTATAAAGACCCCCCAAACTTTGATTTCAATGCATAAAGATCCCTTAAACTTTGATTTTAGTGTATAAATACTCTCTAAACAGCATATAGTTTAGAAGGTGTTTAAATACAAAAATCAAAATTTAAGGAGTTATTCTCAATTAGGGGGTTATTAATTTATGAAAGTTTAGGGATGAAAAACCATACTTTGAAAGTTTAGGGAGCCAATTCGCATCTGAATCAAAATTTAGGAGGGTTTTATGTAATTTCTCTTATATTTATTTTTTGCCTAAATATTTTTAATTATTATTTTTTACTCTTCTTGATGACTTTATTTGTTATTTTTATTTTAAATTTTGTAATAGGCTTAGATAATGTTTAAATTTTATCTTTTCTAATTATTTTTGTTTGTGGGTTCATTTTGTAATAATTTCTTTATTTCATTATTTTAAGCTTAAATTAATAATTATATTACTTTTTATTATATTTGCAATTTTATAATTAATTTATTATTGTTATTATCTTATTATTTTTGTAAAATGTAGTTTTTAATAAAAAAAAAAAAGAGATGCTAACGTGGGATCTTCTTATTGGTTCAAAAGGAAATTTTCATATTTTGTCCAATTTTTATATTTTTACCAATTTATAATATTAATACATACATATATAGCATCCTAAAATAATTAAATATTATTTTATAGTAGAAAATCACTCTTGTTTCCTCCTTTAAGCTCACGTCCAACAAACATATATATATTTACTTATTAACTTATTTTAAGAAATTAAGTTATTATTATACATATACATATATTTTTAGGTATATACATATATTTATACTTATACTATACAATATGTATACTTATTTAAATCTTAGAAAATAGAATAATAGATATACATATAGGTGCATATATCTACTCCTATTATTAACTACTTATGTATACTTGTATTCATAATATTTCACAATATTTCTCATGCATATGTATATTGAAGTATAGTTAATATTGTTTATATTTACACATACTATATATATAAGGAGCCATATGTAAATATATTAAATATGTATAACACATATATATACATATTGATAAATATATTTGAATACATACATACATAAATATTTAAGAAGAGAAAAGTTTACACATATATTCAAATACATGTACTTATAATTATTATTAAAAATGATGCTAAAAACACTTATAGTTCCTACTATATATTTCTAACATAATAATACTAATAGGTACATATTAACATAAAAGAAAAATATACAAAACTTATTTTACAAAGAAATAACTAAATAACATAAGAAATCCTTAATTACATGATCTTGAAATTCTTGGAGTTAAGGCTTCTTATTCCCCTCTTAATATTGGTAAATAAGTGATGATGAAGAAGGAATATTTTGTTATAATTTAAGGATAATAGTTAATGCTGAAAAAGGAAGAAAAATGAGAGGAAAATGGAAGGTTGAAGGGAAGGATGGGTGTTAACCAAAAAAGGTGAAGGAGAAAGCTTAATTTTGTGTTTTGACTTTGGAAAAGAAAAAGAAATTAGAGTATATCATAACCTAAGGGCGGCCTAGTCATAGCATGCGTCGTATATCATATAAAAAACCATAAATTAGTTTCACTTCTAATTGACAACCCTTCATACAATACTACTTTAACAACTAGCTTTTCAAGAGTAAACAAAAAAGAATAATGCCACAACATATTTATATTAATATGAAGTTTATATTAAAGTAACTATACTAAACAAAAGTTATAGTAATCTAAATTGCCAATAAAATAACTACTGTAAGGTTATAATAAAGAAGTATATGAAATTCTATTTGAAAGTCTATTTATATTTTCTTAACTCTCATATCTATAATATACTTCCCAAGATAACCCAAAATTGACATCTAACATCTTGCAACCAGCGTCCACAAACAGGTAATCCTACACCAAAAGTTTTTGAGGGTGTAAGTTATAAAGGTTAATGAGTTGTTTCTCAACCACACCGATAAATAAGTTATATAAACATTAATTTCAAGCATATGAATGTATGAATAAATAGTATGTCATACATATAATTAACCAGGTGCTATATGCAACTCAAATTTAACATCATCTGAAGTCAAGATTAGAATATATACAGCACCAGTTAGATCTAAGTATTATACTTAAAGTTATTTTACTACAAAACTCCATGTTTCGTATTTAAGTAAAAACAGTCTATTTGTTTTAATCAAAAACCAAGTTCCATGTATAATTATGAGTGGGACCCCCTACAGTCCACACTCACCGCTAAACAGAGACCTCTAAACTTGATCTTTAGCTGGGCGGTTAGTACCTCCAACGTTTAGTAATCCCATAGGCCAAGGTAAGGTCATGTTGTACGTATGCACCATATTAAAACACTAATATCAAATAAGTCAACCCTTGCATAACCTCCTGTTACTTCCGTATGATGTGACAACCGAATTAATCATATATGTCGAGCATGATTTTTCGGTTTCATTTATTTAAAATTAATTTCTCATTTTCCGATTAATACTAAACCTTAACACATTTAATATTAATCCTCGACTAAAGAAATTGAGAAATGCCAGTTTTTTATTGAAACTAATTTTTAGAGTCGCCACCCGACCGAAGTCGGGAAAAGGAAAGAAGCCGTAACCAATTGGGAGAATTAATTACAATTTGGCTACCGGTCTTTGATTTCAATTTGAATGAAAAACCAGAGTGTTCCAAGTTCAGGGGTTAACCTATTAAACCCTTAACGGGTACCACTATCTATTTACCTAAATTAGGATTATTCTTCTAATTATAATATTTTTAAATAAAAAATAAATAAATAAAAAATTAAAAGAAAAAAAAGAACCTAAGTTTCTACATATTTTATCGTCACCCCGAACGTGTCTACAAACCTGCTAACCGGGATCAGATGATCGTAGTTCTTTCAAAAAATCTTTAATGTGTTGATTGATTTTAATTTTGAAAACCGACCGAGTTTACGTTACTATCAATCTATTTTTTCAAAGAAAATCTAAATGGCCCTAATTCACTAAGTCTTTTATTTTATTTTATAAAGACTCTCTAAAAGTCCTATTTTTTAAAACGGGATTTCTATTTTTTATTTTTATTTATTTACAAAATAAATTTTTCTAAGTGAGAAAATCCTAAAGTCATGATGCTAAAAAATATACCTAAGCATATAAATACATACACATATATTTAGTTACCTATCATGTCATAAACTTAACTAAATAACTAATGGAATTATAATGATAAATAAAGAGACAAATAAATAAATAAAATAAAATAATCAAAATCGAACCTGACTCGGGCTATTTGATGAAGTGTTAGTGTTAGTTTGTCAAGTGTGGAGATGTGACGGTCAGTGCTGAATTGGGCGCTGTGGTGCTGTTGTATAGAACGTACTACTGTTCGCTGGGCTACTGCTTCTACTGCAGTCGCGTTGTGTCAAGGGCTAGCTTCGGTGATGTGCAGCGACGGTGGACGTTGCTGCTGAGTGGAGCCGTTACGGTAGAGTGTTGGTTGATCACTATGAGTTGTGTGATCAATAAACAGCACAAGACGTGGGCGTGGGCATGGCCGTGTCGTACAGGGGACGCTGTCGTGGCTGCTGCGTTAGGGGGCTTTGAAATCGGACACTGAATTGTTGTATTAACTTCGGACATCAAGTGATGAGGCTTCAGTGAGTTACTGTAGGAACTTCGGATTGATGAAGATTGATAATCGGATTGAACTCGTCAAGACTTCGGATGGATTTCGTCAGGACTTCGGATGGAACTCGTTAGGACTTCGGATGGATTTTGTCAAGACTTTGGATGGATTTAGAATTGTCCTCGTGTTGTATTCGTGGATTGCGTAGACTTTGGCGATTGTTTGGAGATTTGGTCGTTGGAAATTCGTTTGACTTTAGACTGGACGTTAGGAGAATGAGTCTAGATCTTTGGAAATTTAGACATCATGCTTTCATCTGGGAATGGCGAATTGGTTTTGTCTGGGAATTGGAAACTTGGACTTCGATTGATTTCGGTGGATTAGGAATTGCAATCAGTCAAATGAGGATGTCCATGTGTCAAGCTTATGGACGCATGGACTTAGGCGTGAATTTGTCGAAGTCATGGATTGGGATGGTGATTAGGCTTCGGCTTTGCGTTGAAGTCGTCATGTTGACTTCGGATAGGGGGCTTTGATCAGTTTTTGTTTGTGAATGGGACGTTGATTAGGGTTGGTCGCTTGATGTTGGGATGATGGCTGTGCACGGATAGAGAGTGTAGGGTGGAGTGGCTGTTTGTATTGCTGTTAGACGTGCAGCGGTTTTGAAATTAGGCTCCTATTTTTTTCTATTCCCCTTTTTTTGACTACGTGTGTATTTATATAGTCTAAACCATATCATATCTTATCATATCTGCCTACTGAGACTCAAACCCATGACCTCAAATTAAATCCAACCCAAATACTTCGATACTTATCCATTAGGCCATTGGCCTGTGGCTTAACATTCATTATAATTAAATTATATTTAAACTATCCGATTCCCTAAAATAAAATTTTTAACTAAACTAACACTAAAACTAATTATTCCTAATATAAATTACTTCCTAAAAATCTACGAAATTTTTATGATTTTTCCTTTTCTTATTTTTTTTTTTTGGTATTTTCATTATTTGTTAATTTTTATTATTTTTTTTATCTTTTTGAATTATGACCCTTTTTGTAAAAATAAAAATTAAGAATATGGAGGGGCAAAAATTAGGTGTCTACAATATGTAATGCATGAATTAATTTATTTAAATAAGCTAGATATAATTAAGTTCAATTATTGTATGATTAATCAATATCACAAACAGTACCATTTTTACCAAATCTACTATGCAACAAACGATTCATTATTATAATTTAAAGTAACTTTACAACTCAACAAACAATAGCATTTACATGCATTACCATGCATTACCTAACCTCACATGTCATTCATTTAATAATATTAATTAAATTTATTAATTACAAACACAAACAAGTATGGAATCATAGGGAGTACTCACTCAGTAATGATGTATGTTAAAGGTTGTAGTAATCTACAAAAAAATCTAAACCTTTATCAAGATTACCTTATTATTATATAATAAAGAAAATAATAACAAACTAAATGAACTAACTAATCTACGTAAGTATTCACTTGAGTTCATCTAAGTTTCTATTAATTTTCCTAGATTAAGCTGTTTCATTAATTGCATATAACTTTTTCATTCTAATTCTAATATTCATGAACTTGATTTTCATTGTTTTCAAACATAGTTCACATAGCGGGATCTATTTTGGCTATTAAAACCTGCATTTTTCAATATGGGCTTAAATTATTATGAATTTGATTATTTTAACGCTAATACTTTTATTTATCAATTTTGAGCTTTTCTTTATTCTTTTATGATTTAATTAATTTCTAAATTTCATATTTTTATGATATCTTGTTTTTAAGTCCAATTTATGTAGATTTTACTATTTCTCCATTTTAAGCTTAATTTGTTATTATTGTAAATTTTCTTAATTAATTTATTATTATTATCATACTTTAATTAATGTGAAATTTTTAGTTTATTTACTTATTTAGAGTAAATTGTTGACATGACATGACTTCATTGGTCCATGTGGCAACTTATTGATTTTCTTGATTTTTTATATTTCTTAAATTTTGTATTATCGTTACATATATTTATATGATATTATAATTTATTTATTTAATATATTATGGGCCTTTCATATCTTTACAGGTTTCAACCCATATATATGTGTGCATATACATATTTATTTCCTTTATATTATATTAGATAAAATATTATAAATATGTATGTGTTCATATTGTATACTATACATACATACATATATATATATATATACCCTTGGCATACTAGTATATGTACTTATACATATTCTTGTATGTATACTATTATCATACATATCCCCATATACGTATACATATATATACATATTTATAATTTTAGTATACTTATTATTATATGTATTTTTATACATGTACATATAGATGTGTAAAAATTTTTATATGCGATTTTAGACATACTCTTATACATGTATATTTATATTTTCTTATTATATTTAAAAAAATCTTCAATACATAACTTATATACACATATATATATTTTCAGTTTTGTATATATATTTATAAATATTTAATATTCATATTATATAAGGTTATGTACATATGGGAATATGCATGTATAATGGTGTGTAAGTATATATATATATATATCTCTATGTTTCCAATCTTATGTGCATATACATATATTTATATTATACGTTCTATTATAGTTTGTATATATACTCTTCATATATGTACATATTCTACACATACATAAACTATACAAAGGATTGTTTATTCAATCCAAGTATGGACATGTACTTATATATAGATATTCCAATATGTACAATAATATGTACTCATATAACATAATTTCTAAGAGAAATAAGCTTACATACATATAATTTAGTACATGTATTTACATTTCCATTGCAAAACACTAAGTTATATGTATACTACATCCACTATAGTAGTGCACATATATACTTAAGAAAATACCTAAAAGCTAATATACATAATACAACAATTATAATCAAAATACCAGAAAAATACAAAGAAAATACAACTACTTGATTTAGGAATATTTTTGATGTAGAAATCCTTCTCTTATTTCTCATTTTATGTTGGGAAAGTGGGTGTTGGATAGCGAAAATGAAGTTGAAAATTAGGAGAAAAAATGGGAAAAATGGAAGTAGGGAAGGAGAGAGAGAGGGTGATGGTTTAAATGGGATGGTGGGGTTCTACATGTTCCTAAATTTTTTTAGCAAAATCAAGTATTTAGAAGAGGGTTTTAGG